>OY365806.1:46324475-46354475 GCA_959347315.1 Bimastos eiseni
AATGAAAGAACGTATGGAAGGATGGGTCTTCCATATCAATGCGTTCATTAGTCCATCCAATAGAGTCATGCAGACCAAGTGAATGGCTCCTCAATGAGTCGTTGACATGAAATGCAGCGGAGAAAAATCGCCCGATTCTTAATCCCACGTGGTAGCGGTTGCCATAGAAACTAACCCCGAGCATTAGCGCTTTAGGAGTGGTCAACGATGGACTCCATCTAGCGGCCACTAATGAAACAATCGACGAAGGCTGTTTACAGGAAGTAAGATATATTGCGCCGGAGTTTACATCCGGCAACGTGACCATCGCCTAGCAAAACTCGGTCTGGGCGGTGCCATTGAATATATATATATATATATATATATATATATATATCAAAGACGTGAGCGGCTTCGAAAAAAACGTGAAACTAAAACAATACGGATGACAATGTTGGACGCCGCGTGAGGACCATTTATAAGGAATTGTTTTCTCCGGCTTCGTCCATTTACTTTTGTCAAGGCCAAAACTGCGAAGCAAACAATTCATTTTCAGGAACCTTTTAAGGTCGCCTCAGGATTAACAAAAATACAGGCAAACAGGCACGCAGACACGCAGGGAAGCACAGTTACAGCATTAACTGTGCAACCCTTCTCGTTCCTATTATAACGAAGACCATCAACCTGTCTCCATAGACTGACACTTTCCCTAGGTTGTTCAAAGATTTCATTGTTAAACCACTTACAAAACAATCCCTATTGACAGGGAACTTCTCTTCACTTACCGTCCCGTTTCAAATCTCTCTTTCTAAGCCCTGCACTCGGAACGGGTTGTCCTCTCTCGTCTCAACGGATTCCTAACCTCAATCAATCTTTGAAACCTAACTCAATCTGCGTACACTAAGCATAATTGTGCTAAAGCAATCATTGCCTCGCTGTACAATAGACTAGTCATGGCGAGAGTCCGTCAACTATTATCTCTTGTCAGTGTGTCTTAAAAATATCTGCCGTATTCGATACAATATGCTATCCTTCTCAAACACCTTTCCTCTGTATTTTGAATTTCAAACACTGCCTTAAAGTGGGTTAAGTCACCTAATAGTTTATTGTCTATTATTATAAGATGTGTCATAAGTTCGGCAAAAAACCGGAAATACTACGGTTTCCTTAACGAAATTTTCTTAGTACTGCGATGTCCAATGACATTAACGTATTTTCTTTGCCTGCAGCTGGGACTTATAGTTCAAACACAAATATATACCTTATAAATGACGCTAGTTGACGATCTGGTCGCGAACTACGAACATTGACCTTTTGTAACTTACTGCGGCTTGTCAGTTTGTTTCTCTTTGTTTCTCATTAAACGTATATGATATACATATATACATATATATATATATATATTATATATATATATATATATCTTTGAACATGATGTTGAGTCGACCGAAATTAATCGAAAAACTAAATTTCGACCTTATATATTGATCGAAGAACATCTTTTAGAGGTGGCTTGTACAAGTGTGCAGCAGTTTTGTTAATATTAAATTATTGTGACGGCTTTTGACTGTAATTAGAAAGAGATGATAAGCGCAAGCAGACACATAAAAACCAACTAAATGCAAAAAAACCCGCCAACCAACGCTATAGACTGATAAAATAACTCAAGTCATCAACAGATCCGAAAACGCCTGTTTATTGCAATTAACAACGTCTAAATATATATATATATACTGAGTTGTATGGTCTCGAGACAGTGTCTCGGTCTCGAGACGTCTCGAGACAGTTTTTTAGTGTCTCGGTCTTGGTCTCGGAAGCCTGCTGTCTCGGTCTCCGTCTCGAGGTAGTGTCTCGAATTTTTTGAAACTGTCTTGAAGTGAAAGTCTTGTTTTGTCTCAAACAAGCGGTCTCGATAAGTTTCAAGTTAACTTTCTTACAATTTTGCGCTATAGAAACTTAAACCGGAATTTACGAGAAACGGTACTTCTGGTTGACGTGCAAGTCACGTGATTCTGAAATCAATTCAGTTGTCCTAAAGTGAAAAAATGTCTGAGAAAGAAATTGTGAAAGTGTGAAGTTTGCGTTTACGCAATTTGAAGTTAGGCCTATTGACAAACAAAACCTATTGGCTATTAGTCTGTCATTGATGTAAAACCACCATAACCAAAACGATCGGAACAACTTCGAGTTTCTCAGGGTGAGTAAGGATATGCGCAAACTTATAATCTCGTTTGGTAAAATCGTCTATAAGATTTCAGACGTGCTTTCTTTATACTATTCAGAAGATAGGCCGAAAAAGGAATGTCGATAAAGATATAACTCGGCAATATAAAAACTGTTCTTGGGAATTGGTACGATATACAATATAATTAAGTTCCTAATTGAAATTACAAATGAACCTTATTCCCGAAAACTGATACATTAGTATTTCACAGCCTTTTATATAGGATCACTTGTCTTCTACTGTCTCGAACTGTCTTGAACCTAGTGTCTCGGTCTCGTCATGGTCTTGAAGTTTAAAGTCTTGCATACAACATTGTATATATATATATAAACATTGTATATATACACACAGAGAGAGCGTCTCTCACTCGTAATGGTAATGTAGAGACCTACATTTATTATAAAATAAAACTGTATGCTTGATTTATGTAGGCACGGAAGGGTAGGTTTTGGAGGTGTTCAGTCCAATTGTGCAATGGTTTGGTTAATTTAAAGTAATAGCAACCGCTGGTGGTTACGATGGTTCTTTGCTTGCCTTCTCCTTTGCCCACAATTTTTTGGCTTAGAACAGGACTAAAAGAGACGGATTTTTGGAAACAGACGAAGATAAACCGACCGATCTCTAACCATCAAACCGATGCAACGAACAAAATAACTCAAAACCTTTTGCTAAATTTCTCTTAACTTTCTCATAGCCCAGAAGACATCTGTTTTTAATTGCATTGCGATTACTCATATTATGATGTACCCGCAATACGTTTGCAGACTGTTCAATAGACTGAACAGAGTATAAACTTTGTGATTGGTCATTCTATGATTAGGCCTACACAATCAATTTCAGGTTAGGGCAACACACACTTAAATCAAGAAGCTCAGATGTAAAGAGGAGTTTGAGAGATATCCAAAAAGTCTGCAGAGTGAAAACAGTTGTCTCTGAACTATGATAATCATTGTTCCTGACAAGGTTTAATCATTTCCTTACAGTTCTTTATTTGCTAAATCTAAACAAGAAATCTGCTAGTTTCCCTATGAGTTCTTTCACGGTGCATCTCACCAGTTTCTACGACATGTGACGTCGGACTTGACCTCTCTGGCTGTTAATCTATAATTATAATCTATAATCCATAATCTATAATTATGACCTCTTATTGCTTGAATCGATGTCGCAATGGAATGAGGGAGAAGAGATGAAAGTCTGTACCTCCACGCCAGCGACACTCCAGACCTAAGCTTCTTCTGTCTTGAAACAAAACATTATTATGTGTGCAGAAGCTTTGAACAGATGGTGCTCTCTAACCTAGTCATAATCATATGAATAGCTAGACGAGTATTCCATCAAGACTGATCCAGACTTAGAAAAATAGTTAAAGATAGCTATTGCTTCCGTCTGTCTGTTTGTCTGACTTTTATGTATGTACGTCTGTCTGTCTTGTCTGCCTGTCCGTCTGTTTGTCTTGACTGTCTGTCCGTTTGCCTTGTCTTGACTGTCTGTCCGTCCGTCCGTCTGTCTGTCTTGTCTTTGTCTGTCTGTCGCTCTCTCGCTCGCAATGGTAAGCACGCAATTTCTATAGCGCTAGTCAAAAGCAAAGCGCAGGTCACCAACTTTTCACAAGCGCAACATCGAGACAGTTCCGTCATTGTACTGATCCGTCCTCAAGCTCTGTCCACTACTTTCAATATTTAGTCACAAACGATAATACATCAGTAAGCCACAATTAGTCTATTACATTAAATGTTTAATTACCGGTATGCATGGTAACCCTAATCGATCAGATGATAAGTGATAATGGTTCACTTTTGCTATGTTCAAAGGCAGAGGCGGCGATCTCGTTTACTAAGATGTTGAGTAGATCCTTAGACAACCTTTTACGCTGTACTTGCTCCTTATATTAAATGGTAGAAGGCAACACGCCCGTTGACTCTAATTCGCTAGTCTAATTCCTCGTATCCCGAGCAAAGTGATAATGGTCCACTTTTGCTATGTTCAGAGGCATGGTCGTCCGCAGAGATCCCATCCCCAAAGTCACAGGATCAACTTCATCCAGTTTCCCTTCTTTCCCGTTTTTAAACCACAATAATTTTTAAAATTCCTCTAACATTGTTATATCCCCATTCCATATTCTTCTTGAATGAAGCATTTGCTCTTAGGCATACATGATGTAGGCCTATAATCTCCTGACAGGCCCACAGCCAAAGGTCAAAGTAAAGACGAAGCAGAACCCACTCCTGAACTCTTCCCATTACCGACCTCTGCTCTACCTTACCGTCCTCTCCACTTCCATATTCTAGCCTTCCATCCCTCGTTGCCCTTACCCTCCTCATTCTGAGCATACCTTATTCCCTGCCTAGATAATGGATAAAACATTGGGGCGCATAGCTGAGGAACCGAGTTCGAAACCCGTATACCCTGTAAGTCGACTTTCTTTTGCTGGGTGGCGAATTTGGTTAAATTAGATGTAGGCCTGTAATACTAATATAGAGTTATGGTCGCCCTGTATTGTGACAGTTAACAACGATGTCGTTAGATTGCGGCGCATGGTAACAATTGATTACATAGGCTCAGATGGGAAACAGAGTTATTTAATATTCTATTATGATATAATGACATATGACTTACTTATAAATTGCATTATATTGTATACTTTCATATTTCGAAGTAACTTTTCTGTGAATGATCGAATTAATTAGTTATTACCCTTAGTAGGATTTGTCATTGAAACCTTTTTTTGAGACAGACAGGCTATAAAAGACCTCTAGACCTCTAATACGAGACAGAAACGGGTACAATCTCACCTCACTGAACGCCTTGATCTTAACCTGACTCTCCTGCTGACTAAACAGTCTAATCCACTTGCTAGGGAACGTGCTGTCGATGTGGTCACTAGACAGCTCAAGAACAGACTAGGAAACAAGGTAACTGAACCAGATCTAAAACTGCTTGTCGTAAGTGAAAGGTGATTGGAACCACGCATGGAAGGATCATACCCATTGGTCCTACTGATCCTGAGCATGATGGTTTCAGTTTGCCCCCTAACCCGACCAAAAAGCCATGCCGTAAGCAGACACCACCCACACACGCACACACACACACACACACACACAACCCCTTCTCGGTTCTCTAGATGGAAGGGCTAGAAGAAGAAGATGATGAGGAGGACGCCTTGCCAGACTCACCCTCTCCTATTAGGAAAACACGTCTTCGCCTTTCTGACGTTTCAAGACACAAAACACAACACATCACACCACCCAAAACCCGAGTATCTTTTGCACCTCTCACATCTGTTGCTTCACTCACTTCTCCTACCTCTTCTTCTCCTCCACTTCCTCCTCCTCCTCCCGCTTTAACTACTGATCCTAACACAACCACTGGCTATCTTCACAAACACAGTCCGCGTGACAAATCTTATTGGTCGGTCCATCTAAAACCAAACACACAATGCCTTATCATTGCTGACTCTAACTTTAAGCACTTGGTCAGTACTGATATCCCTTCTGGCTTTCAGGTGGAATCTTTCTCAGGGGCTAACTTCACTAACACACTTGATCTTGTTAAGGGACTGCCTACCGGCCAAATCCAACGACTTGTCATAGCCATGGGCATCAACCACAAGGGCGACGACTTTGCTACTCGTACACTACCTGCAATGAATCTATTCTTGGAGGCTTGCTCTATTAGGTCTGTGGAACCCCTTACCGGGGTGGGTGTATCCATCAATCCGACCTTCTCACAGCATTGGACTGATAGTCTTACTCGCATCAACACTAAGCCACGTAAGACTTACCCTATCAGCTTCATTAAACCTTTGGCTAGTCATGACATCTTCACACATCCTGATCAAGTACACTACACTAGGGATACACAACTCCGCATCCTACAAAACATAATACAACACACACAAAACTAATACACTCAACTCAACATAAAGACGCATTCAATAATACTTCAAAATCTAGGGCACTAAAACAAAACCCTATTGACTACCCTAACCCTAACCCTAATACTAACCCTAACCCTGACACTACTGACTACACTAACCCTAACACTAACCCTAACCCTGACACTACACCAACATTTGCACGTACAAACTACACACTTAACCTGTCGAAATATGCACTTAACACAGTGGAAACTAACTTGCTTGAGCTGGGGCTCTCATTCATACCCACAGTCAATAAAATGCATATCAGACAAGTAGAAAAAGCGCAACACAGGCTAATTAGACTGATTAAACTAAGAGATTACTTTGGCGATGACAACCAGACTCATAATAAAATTGACAAACAATTTACGGACCCTAGCACCTGGGCACCTGAGGACGAAGATTTATCATTAGCAGCTGAACAACTAATCACCCAGATACAGGAAACTACAGAAATTATTTTGCACGAATACCCAGATAAAGAAAAATGCATATTATTTTTAAAAATAAACATGAAAACATAACTCGTACACAAAAACAATGCATAACTAAACTACGTAACAATGAAGACATACTAATAAAACCTGCAGATAAGGGCGGCATGGTTTGTGTACTAAACAAAAATTCTTACCTTACAGAAGTAGACAGACAACTAAAAAATACTAAGTACTATAACCCTATAAAAGTGCCTCTTAAAGAGCAAACTATACAGAAAATTAATGACATCCTAGGTAATTTCCTTGAAAAGGACTATATTAACATTAGGCAGTATGACTATCTTAGCGCTAAAAGTACAGACAACGACAGAAAATTCTACCTTCTTCCAAAAATACATAAACCAATGAACAAATGGACACTCCCAGACATGCCGGGAGGACGTCCCATAGTAGGGAATTGTGGCACAGAATCGCGTAGGATTAGTGATTACATAGATTCATTCTTAAAACCTCTTGCAAACAAACACCCATCATACATTAAAGATACTTATGATTTCGTTAAAAAAATAAGAAACCGTAAAATTAACAACCAACACATACTAGTAACAGGTGACATAACTTCTCTGTACACAAACATGAATATCGACCGCACCCTCTGTAACGTCAAGGACTTCTTCTCCAAGTATCCCGATCACAAACGACCTGACAAAGAGCTATTGGAACTACTTGAAATTGCAATGAAAAACAATGACTTCTCTTTCTGCCACAACTTCTTCTTACAGATATTCGGGACAGCTATGGGTAAATCATTGGCTCCTAATCTAGCCAACATTTACTTAATAGAATTTGACAGACAAGCCTGCAACGATTTTTACATAAAACCCATTGATTTCTTTAGATTTCTTGATGACGTTTTTTTCATATGGCCCGGCACAATAGAAGAACCAAAACAATATGAAAACTTCCTTAACTCAATAATAACAGACATTACAATTACTCTTACACACCGCAACACGGAAATCAACTTCTTAGATACGACAATATTCAAACATACGGAAAACGGCATAACAACATTACAAACTAGGATGTACTTTAAGGAAACAGACACACACCAGCTGCTGCACCATTCATCATTTCACCCAAAACACACATTTACTGGCATTCTTAAGTCACAATTACTAAAGTTTAAAAGATTATCTTCATTTAAAATAGACTACGACAACTCCTGCCACATACTCTTTCACAGTCTTAAACAACGAGGATATAATCACAGACTACTTAGACAAAGTAAACAAAACATATGGGCTGAATATGAACTAAAGAACGCACCTACTTACAAACAAATATTACCATTCATAATACCTTACAATCCGCTTTCAATAAGACTAGTATACGAATGGAAAAAACTGTTACAACAGCAACAAAACTCTAACAACCATCGGGTTATAGCAACATTCTCTAGGAATAGGAATTTAGGCGAACTCTTGACACCTCCGAAAACTAAAACTACCAATAATATTAGCAAACAGTGGGATCCAAAAAATACAACTCAAACTCGTGCAACGCTTGCAAACACATAAACGTCACCAAAGAATTCACAAGCACATACACACGCAGACAACACAAAATAACTAAACCACTAAATTGTAATAGTAAAAATGTAGTTTTCCTCATTACATGCAACCTTTGTAACAAACAATATGTCAATAGCACCCGCATAAAAATATCAGAAACACTTATTGATTACACATCTGAAATTCTAAATCACACAAACATACCTATAGGTAACCATTTCAACTTGCCCGATCACTCAATAAATAATCTCTCAATAACACCAATAGAAGAAGTTACTGCCGCTGAGCTTTCTACTTTTAGGAACCATCCCACCAGACTCGACGACAAATTACGACTCATGGCATCCTGCAGGCGTCGAATTCTGATGACCTGCCAGCCCAACGGAATCAACCTGCGCCAGAAGATATGAAGAACAAATTGTGCCAAAGCTCAACAAATAATGACGTATCATTGTTTTTTTCAATCTAACGCATATCATCGTTGTTATGGATGCGTCGTTAAATAAACTGATATCAGTCAGACGTCGTTATCGCTTCTCAGCCTTTTGGCTAAGATCAAAGCGTTTACTTGTCAGCTTAATACCTGATACGTACATTAACCACGGTTGCGTGACGCCGATGTTACTGGCTCTCGGCCTAGGCTGGTGATCAGGTAATTCCTGATCCGCTCTCCCTGGTTTTAATACGCTGTTGGCGTTGAGATGATGGGGAGAATCTACGGTATCCTCCGGCTTTTCATTCTCCCCAGTGGTCCCCCACTGAGGGAGAAATTCAAAACAAAAATAAAACAACCTAGGCCTACTGCGTTTCGGGCTTGCTGTGGTTCGTAACATTCCCTTCTGGGGAATCTCTGCAGGGTGGGTCTTAGGCTGTTTGCTAGGGTGCTCAAAGAGAGAAAGGCTAGAAGTTGAATGAAAATCTCCGATCAGCCAAAAAACACATGTTATTACAAAGCGGAAGCTTGACAGGTAGCGTTAGACCGTAAGGCAGTGCTGTCCAACACGCGGATCGCATGCGGCCCGTGGGTGGATTTTGAGTGGCCCGCTCTGGCTTGCAGAATTAGCAATTTTTAAAAAATGAAGTAAAGACAAGTCACTGGCCTATTTTAATACTTGGCTCATTAACATTATGACAATCATCATTGTCATTATGTCAGTATCATCGCTATCCTCAAAAATAATCACCATGAGCATCGTATGTACCCTAGTTTATTTTGTTACGGTCGGTATATCACCAGTTTGCATTGCTACATCCACATGGTAGGCTTAGAGCTGATCCGATTTCAGACCAAATGTCACATTCCCCATTAAATTTTAACCGCGCTTTGTAGGTTGTTGTAGTGCGATGCAGGTCCCCGATTTACGCCCTAGAAACACTTTCCTTAGTACTCAGAAATTTGCAAAACAAAATAGATCATGGCGATGTCCATCTGTAAAAAATATTGACCTTATCTGCAGAAAAAAAAAGTTTCTCAATTCCCCGATTTTCAGGGTTTTCTGGCTCCCGATTCCCATTTCCCCGATTAACCAATTAGCAGTGGGGATAGCAGTAGTAATAGTAGTAGAAGTAGGAAGCTAAGCAAAGCACAGAGAAGTAGACGTATTGCTGGACACCAACCAACGTATTCTCATTAATTGTTAACATTGTCTCTGGACCAAGTTACGTCAATCACGTGGAGCGATGACAGGCCATAGCGTCTGTTACCAACGATAACGTCACATCCGAACAGTACTGTATTGCATTGTATTCAAGCGTTTCTAAAGCGTCGCTTGTGGGGTAAACCGTACAGAAGCACTCTAAGGCCTAGCGAGAAGAAACAGGTTTTAAGAAAGCAAAGGAGGACGAGAGGAATAAGAGAGACTGCCACACAGAACTGTTGAGCGAGAAGAAGGAGAAAGTGAATTCCAGAGAGGGAGGAACCATTTGAAGCAACGCATGGGGATTAAGTAACAGCAGTGCAAGTTTCTTTATCTGTGTAGCCACGAGAATATCGTTACAGTGCTAACCGGTGCTTAAGCGGATCACATTGTCGTTAAAAATTTCCTTCCGGTTGCCTTACTCAGATGGCAGAGAATGAACTTACAATACAATTGTACAATACAGTAAAGGATCATTCTTTTGAATTTGTGATATCAGACCAAGATTTTCTCTGTTTATTCGTTTATTATGTTGTTGGTTTTCTTTGTTCTGCGTTATATGTTACTCTGGTCTTATCCGAGTTAGATTATTCTTTCGGATCACAATTAACCTGATGAGTCCTAAGATTTATGACCTGATAATCTATGATCTCAGACCGAGATTTTTTTGTTATCTTGATTGCTATTTTGATTGTTTTCTTCGTTCTATGCTATTTATTTACTGCCATAAACGAATCCCTGATCTGGTGATTAACTAGTGGGTTTATGCTCTATTTCGACTATTACTAATGGCTGAGACCAATGACTTATTAGCATTGATATTCTTCCCTGTAGGCCTACACGATTAAAGTAATAGTGCACCGTCCTTACTTTTCTTCACCGACGAACTCTGACCTTTGCGGCTTGATTCTCCTATCAGAGTGTACAGGTAATTGTTTCATTTTTATTTTACTCTTCTAGCGTTTGTTATGTCTTCTCTTTGCAAACAATTTATTATGAAAAACCAATGCTAATAATTTTGTTGGCCTACTGTACATAATTTAAGTTATAATTCAAGATGTATTGGGTTAGCTGATTATCAAACGTATCACCACCCGAAGCTCGCATCCCACTCTAATGTTCCCCATTCTAAATATCTGACATGCTGTACAATTATACTTTGATGACATCTTATCTAATCTATCCCAATTAAAGAAAAGGGTACTTTTAGCCGGCGGTTTTATTACTAATCATCTCCGGCACAATAACCATACTCTGACTAGGCTATACAAGCGATATTGCAAATCATTCAATAAATATCTCGATGGCAATAGTTCAACACTGGCTTCTAATATCGTGTCTTACTCTTCCCTTGATCAATTCATACATGGGCGCTACTTTATAATGCTTCCGATATCAGAGTGGAGATTTTTGATGTGGTTCGTCTACTAATGAATTTTTATTCCACAGGCCTTAATGACACAAACCCTTCTATTGCGAAACAATCAGTTATCTAGTATAGTTAATTCATCGAATTTCTCAAGACAGGTGCCACCTGATTACAGAATTGATAAAATAGTGTGGCGTTCTGCCGCCCGAGCGCCTGCCTAACGCTAACGGACGGTGTCGACTCCAGCTTGCGAACACGTCTGGAGTCGCCCGAGTCACTTCGCTGTCAAATCTCAATGCCAAATGGTTACTCTCTATATCTACCAAGATGTTCGCTCTCACCAGTAAAGATTAAAGATGGGCCTCTTCTCCAAGAATGGTAACACGGCTCGAATTAGTCACGAGGTCTGACTCTGCCTATTCCGCGGTCGCCGGATGGGCAACGTTCTGAGGATGGCCGTACTCAAAACAGGGTTCATAATCATACCGGCAGGAGTCTTCCTCGCCTTGCATACCTTCCAAGCTACTAGCCTCGTCTTCCTCTACCTGATGTCGTACCGTTCAGCATCTTGTGACTCTGAAACTATCGCCAATTAGGGACACCAAACGTTCTCTTAAGTTACGAGGTTCAGACATATTTGAAACAAGTCCATAAGCCATTTCGGCCTATGCAATTATCGGTAGCTAAATTCAACGTCTTGTACTCCTATACATTACTGTTCTCAACTCTCTAAACTCTGTCGTCCTAGACACTACAAGTCGCACAGCTCTTAGTCATGTCATCTCCGACACTTATCTATCACGCCTTCTGCTCAACACGTATCTCTCGGTCTATTTCCGTATATGGCATAAACGGCCGCACACGTATATTTTGTCATGCACAATTGACGGAGTAAGTTCCCGTCCTCTGTGTTGGCAGTTACCCACCAAAACTGATATATTCTGCTTCGATAAAAATGACAATGGCATGGTATTCACGGACTCTGATAGTGAAGGCCTTCTGTCTAGAACCTTCGCTATCTGCACACAGATCTTCGATCCGACCTACGCACGAGGGGCCCAACCTCGTACTTCAGTCAGTTCTCCGAACTGTGTGTGACGACAAGCAACCATGTATTCACCTGGATACCCGATTACCCAAACGTACTCGTATCGATCACTTCGATCAGACACGGAAGTAGATACACTTCGGGTAAACGGGAGGAGTATCTGTGACCAACGTAGGTAGCCAACAGTAATATTTACGCATCGATCAATTCTTCGTCTACTGGTCTACTTTTTATCTCTAACCTGGGTTTCCGACTACCCAGACTTTCTCGTGCCTCTTGGTCAATTTCCGTGTGCGGCATACCGGCCTCACACGCATTAAGTTATCATGCACACGATTGACCGTCCTCTGCGTTGGCAATTGTCCGCCAACACCGTAATATATTCTGATACTCGGGAAACCGGGAGGAGTAACTATGACTAACGCAGGTAACAAACAAGAGTATTTATCGAAAGACCATAAAACCATCAAGGAGAGTTATTTGACTTGTAACCTGAAGGTATCAATCGGCACCAGTGTTTTCTCTTGTTTGTAACGTGCTCTTCTAACATGTTCACCCTCCACGTGTAATTCCAGCGGGTCCTTCGTAAATTTCCCCGATATTTCTATCGAACGTATCCACTGGGGAACTTTCACCGTATGTGCCAACGCTCCACCGGCAGCTCTCTCGGTTTGTACGGCTGCTACTCCGAGAATCTACCCGACTTGTATCTCTTGCGCCACCCGAATTTTCACGTCTCCGACAACCTGCGGAAACTGGCAGGAGTAGCTATGACCAAACTAGGTAGCCAACAAGTATCTTTCTCGGCCTGCTTGCATCTGTCATATACTTTAGTATCCGATCACCCAGACTCTCACATGTCTGTAACTTCCTTGGACTGCACTTATTCCTCTCATCGTGGGATCATCTACACACTCGTCACCTAGAGCTCTGACCAACGGTAATGCACCAACTCTCGTTTCTCAGACTTGATTCTCTCACAGGCACCTGAGGTAAGTGTCACCACGTTACCTCTGTGTTTCACACAGACCTGTATTATTATAATCACTTTCTCTGAAGCAATTGTACTCTGTCCCTTATACACTGGAACGAACCACTGACAGATCTTTCGAGGAAGTTCCCGAAAAGATTATGCAGAAAGAAGATTCTGCAAGAAGAGATTATGCGGCTAGTCCCGCAAGTAGAAGCCTCGCGGGGAAACAGCGAGTCCAGAGATTGCAACTAGACACACAAGTAAATAGATTTCTGGAAAACTAGAGGAGTAACTGTGACCGACATAGGTAGCCACAAGAATATATTTACCTATAGACAATCAAGAAGACATACTGCTGGGACACCGCAAGTACAGATAGTACGCTTAGTAACTCAAGTTAAGATACGCTGGGAAACCGCGACCAAAGACATTGCGATCAGACACGCAAATCAACAGAATGCTGGTAAACGAGGGGAGTAAGTAAGACCACGTTAGGTAGCCAATTATAGATATTTACGGGAAACCGTAAATAGAAAAGACTCTGCGGAGACGCCCGCAATTGATCAGGTTTCGGCACCAAAGGGAACTTTCCCTGTATCGAACGCACCAATGGGGTCACCCTCCCCGTATTTATTGAACGTATTTATGTTTTCCAGTAAGTGTCAACGGCTTCACTGGTAGCTCTCAGTCTGTTCCCAACCACATCACGGGGCCGCCCTTCCCGTATTTTAACCAACGCGTTCACTGGGGAATTCTTCCCGTATATTGTCTCAACGGCCGCCGTAATCTATCTCGCTATTTTCGATCGACTCCGCTTGGGATTTTCCCGGCATATTGTATCAACGGCCACCGACGGGGTCACGTATCCGACAACCTGCCGGAAATCGTGAGGAGTACTATGCCCGATCTAGGTAGCCAACAAGAATATTTCTCGGCCACCAGAACTCCCACGGTCTGCACGGTCGGGGATTTTTCCCAGTCTATCTCTCTGTCGGCCGCCGAGGCCTCTCCCGATATATGCGGTCGGTCTCTTCTGGGACTCACCCAGTCTGTATCACTCACGGCCACCAACGGGGTCACCATCTTCCCCGTATTCCCGTGCAGAACTGTCATTCATTCATTTATTTCTCTCGATTGGGTCTTTACGCACTCTTGAACGGTACCCAGACCTGTGAGCATTTCTCACGATCGGTCTTTCTCTGGAAGCCTGTTGACTCCTACGATCAGGGCACGGTCCGTCTTGCGATCGACGGCAGAGGGGCCCACCCCACCAGATCAGCGAAAAGCTGCACCGGCCTGACCGCGAGAGCGGCTGTCACTAAAGGTAGCATTTTTATGGCAACACAATCTCTGGAGCGCTACGAGAACCACTCTATGTATGAAGCAGTACGAACCACTGCTCCACATATATATAGTGATGCACCGCATGTCAGGCTATACTCAAGCCAATTCATGCGTCTGCAAGCTATGCACTCAATGAAATGCCACCGATCGGTCTTCCTTCCTATACGCAACACTGTAAAACAATATACGTAAAATAACGCTATGGCGAGCCGATTATTTAAATAAATTGATTCAAGCCTTGTGGCCTGTCCGCCACAATAGCACTGATATTTCGATCAGGTGATGAAGGTAAACTAAATAATTACAGACCAAACTCTGTTGCGCCATTTTAAAATAATTGAAAATTTAACACTGATTATTGTAAAACATTGTTTACTGTCATATCTACCCAATGTAGTTTTCAAAAATTAGTTGGATCATTAACTTAGCAACGGAACCAATAATATGTGCAATTGAAAAGATACAAATCCTATATCATAAACATAACGTGTGAAGTACCTCACGGGTCAACACTTGGTCCATTATTCTTCTTAATATCCATATACGATCTTCAAAGACTTCAGCTGTGCGTAAACACGCTCTATTTGCTGAAGATACCAATGTGTTCTTCTCTCAAAGATCCTTTAACCAGTTAATTGACACACTGAACACCGAGCTAAATAGTATAAAGGCCTGTTTGAAAAAGTTACTTTATTGCATTTAATTTTGTAAAGAAAATAATCTCTTTATATGACTGTTCAACCTTTTACCCAAACAACCTCATACAAATTTGCTGGTGTCAGTAACATTAAGCGTTATCACCAGCTAAATACCATTTAGCAACAATCTCTAAAATAATTCATATTTTATTTATCTATAATTCTTTTTAACCTATGTTAAACACTCATTTCCTTATCTGTCCAACTGCAACATATCCTGGATTTCGACTACAATTCATTCGTTGACCATCCGTTTACTATCCAAACACGAGCTGTTTGTAGCACTAAAAAAGTATTAAAGCGGTACTTATGACTTAATGTGAGCTATCATCTTCACATGATACAAATTCTTTTAAAGTAGGCCTAATCGGTAGGATATTCTAACACTTGTGACGTTAATAATTAATATACTACTATTCCTATAGTTGCAAAATTTGGTTATAATGATTTCACAGTCAAAGGGAAATGTTATTTCTGCAAAGTGCAAGTCTTGCAGTAAGATGACTATCGGGCCGACCATTCTAAGTTCTAACCAATCACGGTGGCTGATTGATTAGAGCGATCCGACCGAAACACTCAGTTTGCGCTGAGTGAGTCGGTTCGACTCTCATTGTGTAGGGACCTTGAGTAAGTCCTTCGCGCACAATTGCTCTGCAGTACAACTGCAATTGTGCCGTCGATGTGTATGCATTTCTGAGCCAAAGATGTTGGAAGAAGGGCCAAATCAAATTTCGGAATATCGGAATAAACAATTTCAGGTTAACCTTGAACAACATCGAGCTTCGTTTGACCCTTTCAAAGACTCCATCCGAAGAGGTGGGCTGTGAATGAAATCTTTCATCGGTCATAGATCGCTTCATTTTATAGGTCATTATTGACACCGCGACCATTCTGACTACATGTGCTTATTGAAACTGCGATGTAATATAATATAAATACTACAACTAATGCGACATCGCCAGTATGGCATACTTTATTATTATTATTATTATTATTATTATTATTACAACAGTTTTATATAGCGCCTCTTCAAGGTTGTCTGCTCAGAAGCGCTCCCAGCCCAACCACGGTCAAACAGGGCAGTCTTAAGGCCAGAGAAAAACAGAGCAGATTGACCTATTGGTGTGAGACGCAGTGCTACTGGAAGGCCATTCCAGGTCACCGGACCAGCCATTGAAAATGCACGGCGCTGTCGGATAGAAGTCCACGCACGGGGACAAGCAACTCCGCTTGCGCAGCAGAACGCAACAAACCTGTAAGACCTTTCACTGTTTGAAACAAATTCATATGCTCCTGATTATGAAGTAATTATCTTTCCCTTCTGTTGTTTACTTTAGACACAGATATTGTCGTTCGCCAGACAAAAAAAACTGATGCTGATCCATTCAAAACACAAGTCACAAAGTTCTTCGGTACAGTTGGTTACAGAAATTATGGACATTCCCAACACAAGGCATTAACAGCTTGGTTGCCACATGCAGGCTCAACGCTTCAAGATGCTCTTGAGCAGATCGCAGGAAAAACTGGCAATGCAGTGATTTTTACATGTTGGGTCCACATTAAAACATGCCAACATTTGTTTTCACAAGATGTTATTGCCGGATCAGTTTTGAATGGAAAGCCTGGGATAAAAGACGTGAGTTACACAATGGTGTGTGGGCGACGATATTGCTGGACGAGTTGGAAATGTTAAAAATTTCAGGAGGGACATTCTTCCAAAATCGAGGAGAGTAGGAGGTGTTAGTACGTCCAGGAACTCTAAATCATGGTGTTTGGAGTTCATGGAAAAGGTACGTGGCGTCGAAGTAGGAGGGCGACGACAGATGATGACTCGCAACACACGAACCTCTACACCAGACAGTCTCTTGTTCATTATGGAATGCGCCGCGTTCGGATATCTTGCGTATGCATGGTATACGGTGGAGGACGTCATTCTTCACAGCCGGTAACCGCTTCATAGTCTATTCTCATGGAGTGCTGTTGCCATGAACACCAACCAAGACGTCTCTGGGCCTTTTCTGTCCAGCTCTGTAACTCATAAATTCTGTAGCGCGAACGAGCTCAAGGTTGCGCGCGACACTTCGACGATTAGCAATTGTCTAGTGGTTATTGGTACATCGTCCATTTACGTAAACTCAGTCGATTAGTCGAGCGAATGGACAGAGTTCTGGGAAAAGGTGAAATGTGGTCCGGTCGCCCAGAGGCTGGATAGAAAGTGATGGAATGCAGCATGCGGAGAGCCTATAGTTGACGGAATAAAGAACGAATTCCATTACCCATTTCTGTTTGTCTGTCTGTGTATATATATAGTCAGCGAGATCTCTGCGTCCCAGTAGACCAGAGATAGCATGCGACCGTTAATCAGCATCCGAGATGAATTCGCTCTATGTAGCTGAAAATCTTAGTTTGTTCAATCGTAAGCGACACCGAGGTTCGGCTTAATATGTTAGGTGCTGGACTTTTTAGGTGCCGACCATGTTAGATGCCGGACTTGTTAGGTGCCGGACTTGAAAGGTGCTGGACTTATATTGTTAGGCGCTTGGCTGTCAGTCGATAAGCGTGGAATTCAATCTACGCCGTTACAGTGTTTGTTTAGATGTCTTTCCACTTGGGCTTCCTTGCGAAGTCAAACTATAAAACGAGTACACTCACCGTCAATGGATAGATCTCTTCTCTGAGAGGCCGACCAAATGGCTGCCTGTGAGATTGGTTCTGATGCCGTGATGACGGCTATTCTCGTGTTCCTCTGCTATCAAAAAGTATGTTAAGAGATTGCACGAACTGCCGCATACTTCAAAGATTAGAAGTATACATTCCCAGAGAACTTCTCTCTATCTCTCACCGGTAACGTCAGAGGCCACGAAGAGGCTTAGATGTCGCGTTGCCTCTGCCTGTCTGTCTGCCTGGCTATCTGTCTGTCTCTGTTTCCTTTAGACCCTCTCAATCAGATGCTCGTCCATTCTATCTGTCTGTCTAGCCTTGCAGGTGACAGCAAGAATCCTGGCTATCCATTGCCGAGAGTTCTACGTCTGTGTTGCTCACTCTATCTGTATTCCTATGGGTATGTGGGCCTATATCTCTATGTGTGACCACTGTAATAAACGCGATTCTCTCTTGTTTGTCCATCTATCACTGTCTGTCCGTTTTTTCTGTCTATCTGTCAGTTCGTTTCTACTTCTCGCAGTTTCTCCAAGGTATATCTAATCTGCAGTAGGCTGTTCTGCATAACCCTTCTTCGTCTGTCTGTCTGAGTGGGCTTTCTATCTTTCCCTGTTTTATCGAATGATATGCTTTGGTGTCTGAGACGGAGGCTAAGCCCCGTTGACTGCATGCTTGTTATATGGTCTGACGAAGATCCTTTCGCTATTTAAACGACCTCAAGTGTTCTCGCCAGTGTAAACACACTTCAGACAGACAGCTAGGCGGGAAGACAGGCAGGCGGGCGGACACTCGTACGGACAAATATATGCATGCACACATGCATGCATACATACATACGTACATACATACATACATACATATATACAAACATACATACATACATACACATATACATACATATATACAAACATACACACATACACACATATATACACACATATATATATATATACATACATACATACATACATAGTTTTTTCATACATACCTACATACGCACATATATACATACATACATACATACATACATACATACATACATACATACATACATTCATACATACACATGCACATATTCATGCATGCATGCACGCAGAAGTACTCACAGATAAAAAGCAGTCATACTGAAGCATATCGATGTGCAAACACAGAGATAGACAAGCCGACAGTGGCACTCACAGTTAGATGTACCGACAGAAACAAACTATCGGTTGGACTGTCAAAGATGTAGGTTATACAGACAATCAAGGAAATGGTTTGATATAAAGACAGAGATAAGCACCAATAAACAAAACATACAGTGATAATATCAAGCAGAGGCTACCAGACAGACAGACACACAGACAGACACACAGACAGACGGACCAAAGGTACGGCAAGTGGGAGATGTCTAGAAGTATATAGTGTAGTTTCTATGCGTCGAATTTCTGAGTAATGCTAATACAATGGCTTCGAACTTATGTTTATAAGCAAAATTGATCATCTATCCAAAACCATAGGTAACCATGAGAAACACAGGCAAACAAATATACATACAGACAGTCAGACAGACAGTCAGACAGACAGGCAGGCAGAACAGGCACACTACCTAACTCCAGGCAAGTGTATCCGCGCCCTATGCTTCGACGACTACAGACAGCATCATAGAACACAGCGAACCATAAAGTAACGTGTCTAATAAGATCAGACACTAATTGTAACAAGGAGCTCAGAAAAACAACTGATGGGTTTAACATTTAGTGTAGTCTGTCACGCCTGAAACCAACTCCAGGGTATCGGCTAAATTCATAAAATATATATACATAAATGCATACATACATACATACATACATACATACATACATACATACATACACACATGCATAAATACATACATGCAACACACATACACACATACATACATGCATACATACATACATACACATACATACATACATTAATAAATACATACATATACACATACATACACACATACATACAACATACATACATACGCATATACATACATACACATATTCATACATACACATATACATACATACATACATACATACATGCACACATACGTACATACGTACGCACGTACACATGTACATACGCACATACGCATGGAACGCATGATACGTACGATACGTACTATACGCACGATACATACGTACGATACATATATACAATACATTCGATACATACGACACATACAATAAATACGATTCATACATACATACACACAATGCATAAAATACATACATGCATACATACATACATACATACATACAAACATACATACATACATACATAACAATGACCAAATATTTTTTTTGGTAACTGACAATCAACTGTGTAGGATCCTTGATTATAATGAGCAAGTCCTTCACACACAATTGCCCTGCAGTACAAGTGCTATTGCACTGTAGAGGCGTGTGCACTTCTGAGCAAAAAATGTTGGAAGAAGGAGGATTTCAAATTTCAGAAATAAAAAATAAATAACTATTTGCACATAAGCACACATTTACAAGCATTCATGTAAGATGAATAATACACATGAAATTATACACATATAAATGTAAACATACATTTGCACACATAATTAGATATGCACATTTATTCAAATAATTACATACACACACATAAGCACACATACATCAACATACATGCATATGCACAAATATGCATAATAAGTTATTCCATCCTGAATTATGCGCCCTTTCCACATTTGCGCCCGGGGCCTAGGCCCCGCTGGCCCCCCTTCGGTACGGCCCTGTAATTATGCAGACTTACATAAAAGCGCAACATAAATTCTGCGCATATCATCTGTCGTGACGGTTGTTGTCTCGCCTTTTGTGTCGTTTTGGCGGATTATACGTCTTAATGAGGAACTAGAGCAATAACTTGTGTCACGTGTGTTCACTGTTACTGAGCTGACGTTTTGTACTTAATCTCTTTTTGTACGCGCAGTGAATGTAGAGCGTTTTGAACAGCATTTTCTTCACACTCTTCTTCGCCTAAGTGCTGTCTTTATGATGAGAAATGGGTTTCTGAGCTTCGTGTCTTCGGACTTAGCTTCAGAGTGGCGAAACATGTTGCTGCAATATGACTCTTTTCGACCAAAATGCAAAACATGGTCCGAGAAAAGTTGCGAACTTCAATGATATGCGGACATTTTAATTCTAATGCAGTGCAAACACTGACCCAACTACGTTGCCATAATATTGTAAGGGTTATGTTGTGAAGTATGTACGAATTTTACTGAAGACCATAGATGTAAAAAGGTTTCTTTCTTTTCTTATTTCGTTTGGACAATATCGTTCTAAGCTTTTTTATTTTCTGTGCAAATTTCATTTATTTACTTACTTTCTGTTGTTATTTTGCTAAATTTATTCTGTCCTCTATGAGCCTCCGCAATGTCTAGTCAGCGTGGTAGATGCGTGCAGGCAGATTGCGTTAACTGTCAATAGTTCAACGCTGTCGTGATCCAGTCCAGGAGCGTTGCCGACATGGGTCCCACCAGTTGGAACAGTCTTCCCTCCCCGTTCAGGAGAAGCTGCTCTCTCTTCCCTCTGCCGCCTTCCGGAGGCGCCTGAGGGCTTTTCTGTTCTCCGTTTAACTGTGTTCTGAGTCGGAAGCAAAGTTGTCTGGCGCAGCCCAGTCTGTGCATTGTGAACGTAGTCAACGTTGGCTGCCGCTACTGCGCTTGTCTTAGCGGTTATAAAGTTTTAATAGATTTCATAATTTCAGTATTTCATTTCTCAATTTCTAGTTAAACCAAACAGTTATAATCTGAAAAATTGTCATCGATTATGCCCACTATTATTTAGTGCTTGCTAAGAAAGCTGAGTTATTTGCCAGTTAGACTTAAACTGTGCAAGCAATGTAAGTATTAATTTAAAAATGAAGTACAAGAGGTAACACAGTCAAATTATTTGACATTTCCGGTTGTTTCTTGTTTTCCAACTCTTTGAAAAGCTTTTTTCCATTTTTTAATTTCACTATCTTCGTTTTTAACATTTATGCTGAAGACTGTTATTTTGTTCAGATGTTCGAGAATTCGACCCTAGATTACTACTTGCATACAAACGTGCACATGCACACACACACACACACACACACACACACACACACACACACACACACACACACACACACAAACACATGCATAGTGTATATGGCTGGTAATATGCACTTAACTATATATTTACCAATTCAGAAATAAGAATATATATACGAAAAATTTGTAGACTTATATAAAGACATAGATAATAGGCGGCACAGACATGTGTGTACATACTAGTCTCTTATCTAATCTGACACGATATAAGTAAGAAAATAGATGTACAAGACATCAATCGATGTTCAAGTGAAATTAGCTTCAAGAATCTGAGTCTTTGAAGCATCCTGGTCGAAATCCGATAGGTTATTTCATGTGGCTTACTAGCAGACACCAGTTGGGCCACACTGGCATCTACTGTTCCAAGAAGATATAAGTTCATGAGTGCATCCCATTGGCACCAAATCACCATCATCATCATCATCAGCAGCAGCAGCAGCAGCAGTACCATCACTGTCAGCAGAGGCAGCAACCTCAGCAGCAGCAGCAGCTAATCCCATTCACGATGACGTTCGTCCGTTCGTCTGAGCGCTGGTGTGGTCGTGCGTAGGTGCCAGCGGGCAGTCGGTGCCTCTAGTGCGCGCACTCGTTTGCGGGCCTTGCAACGCGTTGCGTGCGTTGGTTGGTAGCATGCTTCCACTATTACTACACCCTCTTCCGCCTCCTTCTCCTCCTCCTCCTCTACCACCGACACCACCACCACCACCACCTCCACCACCAGCAATACCGCTGCCACGTACCAGCAGAAAGGAGAAGCGAATGAGCTGCGTGCAAGACAGTCAGTGGCCGTTAGCGATCCAGTCGGCCAAACGTTCTATCAGTTTCCTATATACATACATATCGATCTGTGTATATATGAATATAAAGTCTTTCTGATCGGTTTGGGTCATATATATATATATACATATATACTATGTGGCATGTGGGTGTGTGAGAGCGTCGTGTGAATGGAGAAGGGTTGATGAAATCGTGACTAATGCAAAGGTTAAATGCGTTCAGATGATATGGCCGCCGACGAAAATGGATTACAGAAGGATTTCTGTGTAGCACCAGTATCACGGATTCAACTGGAAATGGTTTGTATCACCACTCCCAATATACTATAATACAGAAATATGTACACATTTGTAGGCAGATATGCATACATTCTGATGTGGGTGAATGGGTGAACAGACTGATGTGATGGTGGATGGAGTAGGGTGGAGTATAGATGGAAGGATTGTTGAATTACTATAGGTGAATTGATTAATGAATTAATGGATATGTGAGTGAATGGGTAAAAATGTGAATGAGTAGATGGATATATAAGGATAGATGGAGCAGCGGATGGAAATATGGATGGTCACAAGGATGGATTGGTGGATTTAGCAATAAGTACTTAAGTAAGTAGGCAAATGAATAGCTGGATAGGTGCATGGATTGAATAGCGGATGGATTAATTAGAAAAGGCATAATTAGAGGAAAGAATGGATGGGTAGATTGATGGATGGATGGGTGAATGAATGTCTATACTAGATGGGTGAATGGATGCAGGCAGGATACATGGATGATAAATGAATATATATATGTGTGGATGGATGGATGAGTGGATATATGGATGGAAGGAATGAATGTAAGGATAATGGATGGATGGAGTATGGTGGAGTATAGATCAATAGAGAGATAGATGGATGGATGATAGGTTAATAGATAGATAGAAAGACAGAAAGACAGAAAGACAGAAAGACAGATAGATGGATGGACGGACGGACGGACGGATAGATGTATAGATATATAGATAGATGAATGGGTGGATAGATAGATAGATAAATGGATGGGATGGGTGGATGGATGAATGGATAGATAGATAGATAGATAGATAGATAGATAGATAGATAGATAGATAGATAGATAGATAGATAGATAGATTGGTATATGGATGGATGGTTAGATGAATGGGTGAATGGATGGATGGATTGATAGATGAAGAATAGAAAGACGGATTGGTATATGGATGGATGGTTGAATGAATGGATGAATGGATGGGTGGATGGATTTATGGTATTGAATGATTGGATAGAGAGATAGATAGACTTCATGATAGACAGATGGCATGCCCTGTATTTATGCCTCAAAGGCAAACCATCAGTGCCAACCAGTGCGCTATATATAAGCTCTAGGCCAAAGTTTGAATTGATTATCTAGAAAAGAGGTTTCGCATTTATTTATGGGAGCGTCTATCGTTCCAAATGATTACCATTTCACGCAATTATTCGACTCAATGGCGTCGAGGCTACAATTGGGTTTTGTGTGTCGATAATAATATGTCGTTTCATTGGCCTCAATGAGATGAGCAGAAATGTCTGATGATGCTGTAGCTTCGAAAGAGACAGTCATGACTATGAATTCCTACAGACGTCAATTAATTTGCCTGTTTATATGACGTTGAGTCCGTCATCTTCGGAGCGACAGGTCAAGGGTCAGGGACATATTGGTCATTGCCGTGGTCAATAGTGCGCATCTGAGGCTAAGCTCTCGACATATGCGTCTTCTCTGGTGAGGATTCGAGAACCCCGATCCCTCGGATCCAACACTAACCATTTTACCATCTCGCCCTCTCTCAGTTTATTCCTGACAAAAACTAATCATGTGAATTTATTTAGTAATCTGAATCCATTCATCTGACAGTGGATAAAATCGGTCGAGTAGGAAGCGATCACCGGCTGTCTGTCTGTCCGGTTGTCTCTTTCTCCCTCTGTGTCCGTCTCTTTGTCATTGTCTATTAGTCTTTGCGACGGTGTGGCAATTGCCACCTACAACTATTATGTTTGCCAGATTCATGACGACCTCTTGCTTCTCAAAGGTTCCTCTACAAATGCATCACGACCATTTCCATTTTGAAATTTACTCATCCAATGACTCATAACTTGAGTCATGACTCATAAGTTGCGTCATGACTCAAGACTGGCGTCATGAGTTGGGCACGCATTCTCAGGCAGCCTCCAAAGTGCACCAATATTCGAACTGCATTATTTCATCAGTCCAATCTGCCCATACGACGAAATCTCTGAAGACGCTCAAGAGGCTGTAGAAATATCGGCCAACGTACTTCCCTCGTTCCATCAGTACGGTAGCGCGTGGGCCTCTAAAAACGCACGTGGGTAGGTCCTATAATAAGTGACGGGTCGTCGACGTCATTGGCATGGCGTCACGTAATTTCAACCTCAATATCGGGCTGGATAAATACGTTAAGCGCTCGGGCATGATATTCAGTGGGCAACGCGTGTGCAGGAGACTGGTATTACATGCAAATGTCATCATCATTGCTCCCTGTGCACTGAGATCCCGTTAGGTGCTGCTCGGTCGATGTTCACGTGGGTGTTCGGTTCCATGCTCACGTCCATGTACATCGTGCTATGTTGAAGCGCTTAGTCAGTGAAGAGTCACAATGCTTAAAGGTTTGGAATAAGGTTAGATCAGACCGTGTTGTTCTTTCAGACATATTTTCTTCTATCCTAATTTTACATGGTCTTTTTAATCTATATTCATCGCTATCACTATTGCCTAGCCAATTTGGAAATGAGTGACCACGTGGCTTGTACTAAATTGTCCTGACTAAGCTCACATTTTGCTATCGTTTATGAGTCGTGTTCTGTATGTTTGCTCACCACTATTCTTCCATGCCCTGAAGTCTTTATGTGCAAGATATGACCCATCACTTTTATTAAGCTCCTCCTCATTACTTATAATTTAGCCACTCTTCTATCACGCATCTGTCTTTTATCCGCTCGTATTTTAACCACTGTGCTTTGAGACGCTCGTCTGTAGACCTATAGCCAGCCAGTTTGTTAGTCATTTATTTTCAAGCCATTCATCTTACAGCTTGCACACACACACACGCACGCGCGCACGCACGCACACACACACACACATGACTGAAAGTCACATTTCTGCTTATATATATATATATATATATATATATATATATATATATATGCGGAAATGAGACTTTTAGCCACAAACATGCGCATGCACATAACACTTATGCTTATATATTATATATACATAAATACACACATATAAATACACACGTATATGCATGTATGTGTATAGATGCACAGTTGCACACATACAGGCCTACACTGAAAGACGCACAAAAACTGCATCAACTGTGCCATCAACAACAAATAAGTGATGAAGACCCTGAACCAAAATTATCTCTGCCTCTCTGCCTCTCTGCCTCTCTGCCTCTCTGCCTCTCTGCCTCTCTGCCTCTCTGCCTCTCTGCCTCTCTGCCTCTCTGCCTCTCTGCCTCTCTGCCTCCCTGTCTCTCTGCCTCTCTACCTCCCTGTCTCTCTGCATCCCTACCTCCCTGTCTCTCTGCCTCCCTACCTCTCTGCCTCTCTGCCTCATCGTCTCTCTGTTTCTCTGCCTCCTTGTCTCTCTGTTTCTCTGCCTCCTTGTCTCTCTGTTTCTCTGCCTCCTTGTCTCTCTGCCTCACTCTCCGTTGCTCTATCTGTTCCTCCGTTCGTTCCAATTGACAGTCTATTCATCGAGCCTCTTGGAACACACTCTGAGGAAGATCTGTCGACCCTCCCTCTCTCGCGCCCCTCCTGAGACCTACCCGAGGCGGGACACAGCCTCTCCCTTCATCCTCGGACGCTCCAAATGACTCGCCAATGGCATTGGCCTGATGAATTAGCCGAGACGAGCGAGCAATCGCTAGATGGCAGTATGGCCGAAATATCTTAGGCACGAATTAATGCGTCATTGTCGTCTGCGAAGGCTCTTGAGAAGCAAGGACGAGTGATCACAGGAGGAGGAGGAGGAGGGGAGGAGGAGAGAAGAAGGAGAGGAGGGAAAGAGTTGCTGAAAGAGGAGGAGGAGGAGGAGAGGAGGAGGAAAAGTAAGGGGGAGGAGAAAAGGAGATGACAGAGAGGAAAATGGTAGGAGGAGAAAGAAGAGAAGAGGGGAGGAGGAAAGGAGGAGGAAGAAGAGTGACGGAGAGAAGGAGAAAGAGTAGGGAAGGAGGAGGAGAAGAGAAGTAGATGAGAGGGAGAAGCAGAAAAGGAAGAGAAGGAAGAGAAGAGGAGGAGGAGAAGAGGAGGGAAGGAGGAGGAAGAAGAGGAGAAAGAGAGAGGAGAAGGAGGAGAGGAGAAAGAGTTTAGGAGGAAGGGAGGAGGAGGAGGCATGGGAGAGGAGGAGGAGGAACTGAGGAGAGGGAGATCTTCTTGCAAGTTCTTCAGCTGTCGCCATATAGACGTGATGCAGGAGTAAGACGTTATTATTAAAGAGCGTGCCTGAAGAAATCACCTCGAGTCGATGTATAAGGAAGTAAGTGCAGCTGGTATAAAGGGTGCTGAAGGTGGCATCTACTATTTTGGCTGAACGTTTTAGGTGGTAGAAAGTTAATAGGTGGCGTATGTAGTTGCGTACGAGGTGAGTTGTATGAGTGCGTAGTTGATAGAATGACATAGATTGCAGAAGGGCAAATATTGTGGAACAGTGCAAATGGTGTAATTTGCGAACAGCTTAAACGGTGATACGGTAATGGTATTGGTTTTAGAACAGCATAAATAGTGTAAGTGGTAGCAATGTTGAACGACTTAAGTTGTGTAGACAGTAGAATGTTGCATCCTGTAGGTAATAATAGAACAATACAGTTGTTGGAACGCCATAATAATTATTGTGCCTGTGCCTGTGGTAAATTGCAAGGAGTTACGATACACGTTGTGTAGGTGGAAAATTGCACAGGTGTTTTCAGTGGTACAGGTGATACAGAACAATTTATACAATAGAGCGAGCCACAATCAACGACAATTTGATCTCATCCGCGCAGTTAATATAGCGCTACAATTTCTGACTGCTGTTCTGTATAGATGCCCTGCGACAATTAAGAGCTAATCGACTGAATAATTGACGAGTGTGATATGTTTCAGGTTTGTACGCCTTTATTTAACTGATTCAAGGAACCCATCCAAGGTATTCGACAGGCATGCTAACAGGTAGGGAAGGGAGGGAACGAAAGAAAAATAAAAATAAAAAGAAGAAGGAGGTGAGGAAGGAAAGAAGGAAGGAAGGAAGAAAGGAAGAAGGAAGGAAGCAAGAAAAGAAGGAAGGAAGGAAGGAAGGAAAAGAAAGCTGATAGGTGGAAGGAAGGAAGAATATGAGATATAAATTAAGAAGGGAGGGATTATGTTGAGACGCTACTTGACTGATTGGCATGCAGGCAGGAAGGCAGGCATAACCTAGGCGCAGACAAACATAGACAAGCATACGCAATCATAGAGAGAGACACACAGACGCCCAGTGGACGTTGTGTCTTTTTCTTCGTTCTTTCTATTCGAGTGACGTCAGTCGATGAAGACGAAGGGATAAATGGAGGAGGGGAGGTAATCGATTGAACGATGGATGGAAAAAGAACTCATGGAAGGGTGAAAGGACGGACGGATGGATGGACGGACGGACGGATAAACGGATGGATGAATGGATGGATGGATGCTGAGAAAGAGTGGAAAGTATAAGAGAGGGAACTGGTTTGCAAAAGGGGAAAATGAACTCATGATTAAATGAACGAATTAAGGAATGATCGAACGAAAGAATGAATTATCGAATGGATGAACGATCAATAAAATGAATGATCGAGTGTATGAATTATCGATAGAATGAACGATCGAATGAATGAATGAATTATCTAATGAATGAGTAATCGAATAGACTAATGATTGAATGAATGAATGATCAAATGAATGAGCCAATCAAAGTCGGATTGATCGAGGTATCATCCATTCATTTTTGGGTTGCTTGGATGCGTGTATGCATGAGTGGGTCGGGTGATGGATAGAATTGGTTGGTGGGGATTCGTTGAATGGATATAGGGGTCTATGTTCGAAAGGTCTAATGGAATGATAGATCAGTGAACGGACTGATGAATGGGTGGGGCTAGACGGAAGAATGGATGGATGGAGGGATTGATGGGTGAGTGGTTGGGTGAATGGATGGATGGGTTGTAGGATGAATGAATCCATATATGGAGGGAGGGATCAATTGATGGAAAGACGGATGGATTGGTTGAGGATGGATGGATCGATGAATGGATGGACGAATGAATGGATTGATGGAATAACAAAATGATTTGATGTATGGACGGATTATACGGCGCCCGTTTTGTTGGACGAATGGACGGACTGATGGAGCCCAAGGCTCCGATGACCAGGCTCAGCTGCTACTGCTGCTGCTGCTGCTGTGCAAGCGCTGTGGACATTGCAGGTCGCCTGTCGTAGCCTTGATGGTTGGCCAGGCTTGTTGGCATTATAAAACGACAAGGACATATAGAGAGCAGGAGAAAAGGCTATATACACAGACAGCCAATGGTACAGGCAGACGGACATATAGTTGAGCCGGCAAACATAGAAAGACAAACATAGATGTCGACAGACAAGCAGAGAATATATATAGACGAACAAATATACAGGCATGCAGATAAACGAACAGGCCGACGAGCAGCAAAATGGCAGACAGATTTGCCAACAGATAGACAGGCAATCAGAGAGGCAGACAGTCATACGAACAATGGCATGCACAGGCGTACAAACAGAAGCATACAGAGGGACAGACAGTGAGGAGCCAAACGGATCGCCATTGAGGATAATTGTTTGCCCAAGTTTAATATCATATCGCCTCCAAGCGGCGATGACGCCGGTGGCCCGTATAACGGTTGCTGAGGCCGCTGCTAGTCATGCGTATGATGATTATGATGACGATGTCAAGACGATGCCAGTCTACATGGCTGCTGCTGCTGCAAGGCCATCCAGTGATGAAACACAAGCGTCATTGTTAGATGGAGTATTTAGAAATTACTTTGCTCCAGGCACGCTAGCACACGTCCTCTCGCATTCTCCTCACAGTCCTCCTCATCCTCTCTGCAACTTCCGCCTCATACTCCGATGACGTCCGTCATGTCCGCATCTTGTTGAGGTGTGACTCGTGAAGCGCTCGTGGTATTCTCACTGTTATTGCATCCATCGCCTTATCCCAGGTGCAATTCCTCGTC
>OY365806.1:46359475-46614475 GCA_959347315.1 Bimastos eiseni
TGTATTGCATTTTATGTCCTATTTAATAATTTATATAGCGTCGCTCAGTGCAGAGCAGTGATCTCTTGCCATATTATTGCGCTGTAATCATGTGCAATGAAAGGTAATTATTTAAGAAATTCTCAGCGCTCACAATGGGCGATTAGGGAAATCAGCCCAGGCCTATTCATCTATGTAATATTCAACCTATTCACCTGAGCAATATTCAGTCTGCTCACCTGAGCAATGATCAGCCTATTTACCTGAGCAATAATCAGCCCATTCACCTGAGCAATAATCAGCCTACTCACCTGAGAAATAATCAGCCTATTCACCTGAGCAATAATCAGCCTACTCACCTGAGAAATAATCAGCCAATTCACCTGAGCAATAATCAGCCTATTCGCCTGAGCAATAATCAGCCCATTAACCTGAGCAATAATCAGCCTACTCACCTGAGAAATAATCAGCCTATTCACCTGAGCAATATTCAGCCCATTCACCTGAGCAATACTCAGCCTATTCACCTGAGCAATATTCAGCCTATTCGTCTGAGCAATACTCAGCCTATTCACCTGAGAAATAGTCAGCCTATTTACCTGAGAAATAATCAGCCTATTTACCTGAGCAATAATCAGCCCATTCACCTGAGCAATAATCAGCCTATTCACCTGAGCAATAATCAGCCTATTCATCTAAGCAATATTCAGCCTATTCATCTGAGCAATATTCAGCCTATTCATCTGAGCAATATTCAGCCCATTCATCTGAGCAATATTCAGCCTATTCATCTAAGCAATATTCAACCTATTCATCTGAGAAATATTCAGTCTATTCATCTGAGCTATACCAAACTAAGCCCACAATAGCCAAGCATCTCCTTTCGTTCCGGCGCCTGGTCTAAATCCGAGGAAGTCAATTCGAGGAGACAGCATGGTGTAATGGTGGCAATCGGTGATGATGGTGGTCATTATGGACTTTAACCTCCTTTCATCTATCATTTGGGCAACCCTGTGACTTGATGCGGCGTTTGTGAATAAGCTAGCGCTCTGCGCTGGGCTTTCGGGTGGCACTTTAGAAGTTTCAATAGTAAGATTCGATGAACGGTATCTCTGTGAATATCCAGTTGGGGCGAGAGTGATCCAGTGCGGTCCATGCATTTCCAAGGGGTTTGTTCTTTGGCATGATCGTTGCAGTCTCGACTTGATTGCAAACTTTTAAAATTATACAGAAATATTGCTTTGCTAGCATTTTATCAAGTAAACGAAACTTTGTCCAGTTCTAAACATTCGTTTAGTACGAAACAGGCGTCACCATGAATGCTAATGGAGAACTAGAAAACAAAAGTTTTGCATTGTGTTTTATATCCACTATTCATTTATCTATCTCATGTGAGAAGTCATGCAGTAAACTATTTAACTGGAGATGGTATTGGTTTGCTGGTTTCACCCAGTAATAAGGTCCTCAATTTGGTTCATTCATGTCAAACGCAGCCACCATCTAGCATTGGCTACTGAACATACATCAAAGCAGAAGCGCTACGTGTAATTGATCGAGCAGACAGGAAGCTATTGCGGAAATGGCGGTTCTATGGCCGCTGCTCTTGTCACCTCGCCTTGTGGATAAGTACTTCCTTCGCAAGAGCAGAGGATATCCCCTCGTGCTGCCTACTGCTAAATATGAATTCTTTCAGATAGTTTTGCTATTCGATGTTTTTTATGTTTAGTTGTCTTTGTGTCACGTTCTAATCTGCCTCTGTCTTAGTTTATTTAGAATTATATTGTGCAATCGTTGCATGACGTCATCGGGTGTAGTGCATATGCACTCGTGAGATGCAAAAATGAGGCTACTTACTTACTTATTTACTTAAGTAGTGGATCACTCTGCAACAGTTACATTCTGCAAAATGAAAACTAAGGAATGAAGCTGAGCTCCATTTACAGTGTCATTTTTAGCCACAGTTTTTGCCATGTGATTAAAGTCAATAATATATCATGATATCCGAGTATTACATTTCTTTAGACTCAACGTAAACAAATAAAACTCGAATTTAAAAAAATGAGCACATTGTTCTTGAAAATCTTAATTTTTTTTCTCTGTAATAGTAATACATTACTTTCGAACGCATTAAACATGATAGAATGGACAAACGGACGGATCCATAGACACACGAACGAAAAGACAGACAAACGGTAATAGACACACGACAAGCTGACGGACAGAAAGACCGAAGACATAAGCATCTAGGATTATAAACGGAGATGGACAACGCGACAGCTAAGGTGAGAGACAGACAGAGGCACTCACACAGACCGATATGCAGACGGACAGACACAGAGCCTCGTAGAGTCTCCTTGAACGAAAAAGGTGAAAGTCCGTCTGCATCATCGGAACAAACACTTAGGCGTCGAGGTCGTTGGTTGAAGCGACGACGGCGGAGGCGGCGTCAACGGTGGCTCTGTCCTGCAACGGGGGCACTAATCCTGTGACGTAGAGACGTGGAGTATTTGCAAATGAGAGGATAGATCGGACAGTGACCTTTGACTTGGTCGATCGTCAGTTTTTTTTATTCATTTATTCATTCATTCATTCATTATGTCTTTCCGTTTGCTCATTCATTCTTTCGCCTGTTCTTTTATTTGTTCGTTTTCTTCGTTCGTTTATTTTCGAATATTTAAGTTGTTTACTGATTGATTCGATCGTTTGTTAAACTGCAATAACACACGGTACACAACAAAACGACACATAGGCCTAAGCAAGACAGCGCAGCACGAGGCTAAACAGTCAGTTGTAATACATAAAGTGCAATGTCAAACGCCAGAATTCGATGAGGAATTCGGTTCATTTTATTTGTTTCAGCGGTTGAGCACAGCGGCTGTCGACGCGTCGACGAAACCCGAAGAGAGCCGAATGTGGCCGAATGTCTTGCAACACGTGTGGTCTCCGTTTCAACATGTCCGGCCGATGTATTGTAACGTCTGTCGAGAGGCCCTGTCGTGTGTCACAAGGTCTGCTGTACTACTCAACGGACTCTCCTGCGAAGGTATACCAACCTATCGATCGCAACTTAGTTGTCTATTTAATCTTATCTAATAAAAATTTTATGATCTAATATAATTTGCTCCAGTCAAATCAAATCCATTATAATGTTATACGGTCCAATATAATAGAACTTGATCTAAACTAATCTGATTAGGCCTATATAAGATCTAAATCTAATCCATACAAAATTAGGGTTTTAGTCCAGTTTTGTCTAGTCTAATGTCCTCTCGTAGAATCGATGCTATCATTCCGGCTATAATCAATTAGTCTAGTTTAATCAAATCTATTCTCTAGGAAACACAAACTGAGTTCATTTGATTTGATTTGATTTACTACTTTTGAAATAGTTAAAGATTATTATTATCTGATCGAAGCACATTTAAAATTCACCTAATGAAATCTATTCTAAAATCAGATCTAATCTGCTTTAATTCAGATCAGTCTATCTTAATCTGGTCTAGTCTTATTGATCCAATTCCGTCTAATCTATCTCAGTCCAAGATGATATTCTTGGTGTTGACTAATCTCGTTCAACGAGTCCTACACTGGTTTGATCCGGTCTGATATCGTTTAATCTGAAAACCGATATGATCCGAAAGCACTACTTATGCTCGAGGCGCGATCTCGTTGGTTGTTGCTATGGAGACCGATATGAAGATCGGAATCCGGGCTCAAAACTCCCGGCAGCCATTGATGGGGAAACAGAAGGAACAACGACGCACCAGGTGCCATCTGCAGGGCATTACTGCCACGATTAGATTATTTACAGTTATCATTGTAATATGTCAGTGAGTCAGTGAATTATCCAGTGAGTCAGTGAGTCAGTGAGTCAGTGAGTCAGTGGTCAGTCAGTGAGTCAGTCAATCAATCAAAAGGGTCAATGGATGTGTCACTTAATTTGCAAGGGAGTCAGTCAGTCAATCGATCACTCAATCAGTCAATCAATCAATCAGTCAATCAATCAATCAATTAGTCAATCAATCAGTTTGTTTGCTCTGCCTGTTGATTGCAGTGTGTAAGTGCAAGGTGCATAAGCGATGTCTTCAATCGGCCGTTGCCATTGGATGCAAGTGGACAACGCTGGCGTCGGTTGCTGATGACATCCTTCAAAACAACGATGATGATGGCGACGACGGGGTTAGTCATCATCGCAACGTAATCGTAATCTCAAGATTTTTATAGCGCCCGCCAAAACGAGGTCGCGGGAAGCAGCTTATTTACAATCACGATATGACATAGACCCCACGAAAAATATATTAAAACTAGGAACAAGGTGAATAATTGGTAATAATTGTGATGCTTATACGGCACAGAGTAAGAAGAGAAGGAAGATAAGGAGTTGGCTGAATAATAAGAACGAAAATTTATCACGGTGATGATGATGACCACGACGATGATGGTAATGATGACGATGAAGATTACGACGACGATGATGATGACAGTGAATATAAAGGCAATGACGTAGATTATAATACCCATTACGACCTAGCAATCATCACCATCATGACCACACTCCATGGCAGAACAATATCCATGGCAATCACGACACGCATAGCAACCCACACCACCGCAGAGGCTGAGGCGTTTGCCCAGCAACCGTGAATCGCCAAGGCGCATTACATCCGTCCGGTATCTTGCTGCAGTTCAATGGCTACTGGCCAGCCATGCATCATTGGCTAATGGCTAATGCCCTACCATGCATCAATGGCTAATGGCTAATGCCCTACCATGCATCAATGGCTAATGGCTTGCAATGCATCAATGGCTAATGACTGGCCTGCCATGCATCAATGGCTAATAGCCTGCCATGCATGCGGCCTCCTGCAGAGATTTCGTTAATAGTTTGCATCAGCATTATAAGCGATGCACTTAGCGACCTTGCACTGGGGACGTCGTTCCGTTTGTGGTCTCGTAAAATTCGCCATTAGCGTCGACACTTTTCTGATCAGAGTCGTTTTGATTCGATGCCGCAAAGTGCCTTCCCCTTCGCTCGGAACATTTATATCTCGAACATTACATCAGACATTATGAGCGATATATGACCACCATTTGCGGATAATATTCAAACGACGCGGCAATAACACCTAATGCCGATATGAGTGATTATGAAATGCGCTACATAAATTGGCATATACGTCCATATTATGGTCTTGAATTTACGACTGCCACTGCCTGCGATAATACTTATTCCGTTTCTAAGATACATTAGTGGCATTGTGTTCCTCTTTCCTTATTATAACAATAAACTAGAAATGGTAGGAAACGCATTGTTGTCGAAGTCATTGTCTGCGCCACTGTCATCATCATAATCACGAACACGACCAAGATGAAATCCACCACAGCAACCACCGCTGTAATCATCCCTTTCCTCCTCTTCCTCCTCCTCCTTATCATCATCATCATCATCATAATCCGCATCATCATCATCACCCCGATTGCTGCCTCTTTGTCACATCATACAAAGGTAGATCGGCCAAAAGCAAATACTGCACGATCGATATTTTTCGATAATGGGGTGCATGGAGGCGTTCTGTGAACTACTTTTCTAACTCGCGGACGGATACAATCCACAATGTAGCAATTCGCAAAACTCACTCGCTACGTTGATCAGTTTCAAGTCTTTAGGAAGGGGTGGAGATAAATGTCAAGGGCCGCCAGAGGAGATTTCAAGTTGGTTGCAAATGCGTCAGATGTGCAAAGGCAAAAAGATCAAAGATGAGGTCACGAAGCGTGTTAAAACCTCTACTGTCTGAGTACCTGTAAATCGGCTGCTGTTGCAGAAGACAATTAAGCAACAGAGGCATCAAGTCTATCGAATGAATAGAAAGCTTTAGCAGATGAATCGGTAACAATAGCAGTTGAACGGCTTTAGCAGACGAATCAGCAACTCTTGCATCACGATATTTAACAGCAGAATCTACGCTATAACAACTGACTAAAAACTTTCAGGACTGAGTAAGCATCCTTTGCGGTTGAATGATTAACGTTAACATCTGATGTAGCAAGAAAGTAGGCAGTAGCTTTGGCAGCGAAGACAACAACTTTGGCAAGTTTAATAGTTTCAACAGCTTGATTAGCATATTAAGCAGCTGTTTTCAGCGTTGACCGACGAGTTGAGTCCCGGAATGACGGCACTACTAGCGAGACGTACATGCGCACATACATCCACACATACACAGCTATAGGCAACCGGACGATGCGGCGTTCAGGCTGATGGCAACGGACAACCGATAATAACATTAACAACGTTATTTTCGCTCGAATCCGGAAGCATCGTCGGCCGACCTTTAATCTTCAAAGTTCGTCCCGTCCTTTGATGATTCGCCGCCGCACTGGTCGATTCACGCCGCTTCTTCGTCGCAAAACCAATTAACTCTGCTTTTCCATTTCGAGCGACCTCCTGACCAACCGACCGGTTCTCCATCGTCCCGGATTCGCTCCTCTCCATAGCAAATGGAATCCTTTAAATCGCCATGTCCAGTCCGGATATCAATAAAATCTTTACATACGTTGGCATTTCAGTCATTTGGTTCGGAAGTAACGGTCTTGAGTTTCAATGGGTAGAGGAAACTGAAAGATAAAAATTATCTTTCCATCTATTCCGAGGAGCTGAGCTAGCAGCTTAAACTGCTCGTTCAGCAATTTGACAGATGAGTTCTCTCGATAAGCGATGATGAGTTAACAGATTGAGTAGCAGCTTTCAATTAGGAGTGATTTGGGTTCGTGTGAGGGTAGGGAGGGGTACAACTCATGTCCTTTTCCGCGGTTGCGGGCTCGTAATGACTTGCGAAGTGAATGGATGTGGGGTAGGAATTGGCGAGTCTACCACTTCAGCGTCGATGTCTGGTTCTAGCAGATGCTTCTATTCATGAGGAAAGAGAGAACGATGTTCGTAAGCTGTCTGATGCCAATGTAGGTCCGATTGGCTTCTTAGGCATTTCTAAAACGACGATTGGCATTTATTCTTTTAGATCAGACTTTCAATCAGATTCGGTTAGATGAGATGAGATTAGATTAGAAGAGATTAGACGAGATTAGATGAGATTAGATCGTTCAATTGCTATTGTTACTGATTCATCTGCTAAAGCTTTCTATTCATTTGATAGGTTTGATGCTTCTGTTGCCTAATGGTCTTCTGCAACAGCAGCAGATCAAAAGGAGATTAGATTATGTGATATGTATGATATTTAATTCATGCGATCAGATTTAATGGTATCAGATTAAATTGGATCAAATTAAGTGAAATAAGTTTAGATGAAATAATATTGTATAAGATAATATTACATGAGATAATATTACGTTATTTTAGGATATCATATTTAATGATAACCGATTTAATGTGATCATATTAAATAATATCAGATCAAATTAGATCATATTAAATGACATCAGATTGTCATTAAAAGAGATCATATAAAATCAGATCGGATAAAATGACATGAGATTAAATTACATAGCATTAAATGAGCTGCGATTATATCAGACTGGATTAGCAAAAGAACTGCAACAAAGCAGCCAAAGTGACGACATTCGATGTAAGTATCCTTATCCTGTCTACCAGACATTTTATGCCGATAGGGCCTATTTCAGGCATCCTAGTATTCAGACAGTAAACACTCGAATATTCGCCGTCGACGATGCGGCGCGAGGATGTACATGGCGTTCGCTCCGATGCTTAATGTCGCCATCTATCGATTTCCGTCGTATCACGTGATCATTGATTTAGATTTCCGTCGCCAGGGTCGCTGCTTCCGGTAACAAGTCGAAAACCCGGAGATGCGTTGCATATATGAGCATTCATTTAGAGCCATAAATGAAACCACTCAGGATGAGCAGTGGTCTTATCTCTTTAGTATTGTACGACAATGTAGAAGCGGCGGGTCACGCATTCCAGGAGGAGTTGGGACGTGGAGTCGCTGTTTCCGGTGATCCAAGGGAGGTAGTTTACCTCTTCCAGGGACAATGAGGAGTGGAGGATGGTGGAAAATAGGGAGGAGAGAAAGGACACTAACGTAAGAAAGGGGATGATGAGGGTAGAGGAGAAGGATGTAAGCAAAACAGGAGGAGGCGATGGGAATGGGATGAGGGATAGAAAGGGACGTGGAGAATAAGTGGAAGTGGAGAGGAAGGGAGCTAAACCTTATGGACACTGGACGGGCAAAATCTAGTCATTTTGAACTATGGAAATCACGTGATTACTGACTTTGATTTCCGTCGCCATGGTTACTGCTTCCGGCTGCTTGCCGAAAGATGCGTTGTTAGCATGAGTATGGGAATTTATATAGCGTGATTATTGAAGCATCCCAGGATGGGTAGAGGACTCATCTCTTCAGGATTACTCATTTGTGTATGAACAACTTATGTCAAGCGGAAACGATACATAAGGTTAGAGATATACGAAGCAAAATTGTTAAAAAAACCGTTGGGACGATGTGAAAACACTCGGGCGGAGCCGGGCAGAAGTGCCGAGTCATTCATTAATCAATTCCCCAAGCATCTATGCCTCAATCAATCACTCAATCATAAATCACTCCACACAAGCATCTTCTAACACTTCATGCCATGCTTCAGTTTATCTGTTCATCCACTTATTTGCACATCAATTTTTCTATGTATGCATACATTCATGTAAAGTTATGCACAGACAATGACCCATCAACAGACAGAAAGACATACGGACAGACAGACAGACAGGTAGACAGACATATACAGGAGCAAACGTGTTCCATGATTTCTGTGATTCGTAGGAGTTGGTCATGCCACACCAGTGGATGGAGGGAAACCTGCCGGTCAACGCCAAATGCTGCGTCTGCGACAAGACCTGCGGCAGCATCCGACGCCTCTCTGACTGGCGATGCCTCTGGTGCCACGCCATGGTACGTCCAAGTGAATTATTCACGCTCATCGATGACTAATTCTCAGGAACAACACTGGACAGTAACATTTTAAACTTGCTTTTGTTTCCAAATAACCTTTAGCTGTTTTCTATAGAATTTCTCACGCCGAATATTTAGAATTGCTCAATCATGCAAGAAAATTGGCATGCAAGATTTTAAAAGAATCTCCACAAATCTAGTTAGTGCATATATTTACTGCAGCTGATTGGTAACTGATTCGTGTAATATGACTAATTCGTACTACTCTACAGCCTTGTGACTGGAACATTCAATCACCATTAATTTGTCATTAGTCACTAATTGTATTCATCAATTGGTCATCTTAATGTTTTGTACTTCCTGTGCGAAAAATGTCATGCCACTTACCTCCTTGTTATTGCAAGGATGTAGCCTACTTCGTTCATGATTCATACCCATGCAGAGAAGATATTAGTGCTCATAATATATATATATATATACACATATATATAGGCCTAATCAGGCATGCTAATAAATTAGTGAGTCATTCGAGTCTGCTCAAGAAATGTTGGTGCGAATAAAACCTTCATGCGTCTACTCGATTGATTCGCTGCGATGTTTTTTGTCACGGATTGCTTCTTAATTATCTATTCACGCTGACGAATTATAGAAGATGATGAATTATTTCAGCATATGAATTATTCATGTTGTCGAACTATGCACCGATCAGGTCGTCCGATTCTCTGTTGACGCAAATGCACTGGACGACCAGCGAAATTGTTGTCTGAATATAAACTATTTTATTTAGCGCTATCGCCCGTTCGAAGAACGAACGATGAATGTTGAATGAGGATCGGCTTTATATGGCTCCGTCATCTAAGTGCTAAGACGTCAGGCAGCGAAACAAACCTCGCGATGTCTGTCTCTGCCCCTGTCTTACTCCTTGTTTATGCTACTACCTCTGTCTTAGTTTCATTGTCTTTCTATGTGTCTCACAATTTCTTTGTTGTTGTCTGTGTCTATCATTGCCTCTGCCTTCTCTCTGCCTCTCTCTTTGTCTGTCTCTGCTCCGTCTATGTCTCTGTCTCCCCTCCCTCTCTCCCTTCCGTCCCTCTCTCTCTCTGCCTCTGTCTCTCTCCATCCTCTGTCTGTCCGTCTGTCTCTGTTTCTGTCTCTGTTTCTGTCTCTGTTTCTGTTTCTGTCTCTGTCTCTGTCTCTGTCTGTCTGTCTGTCTCTCTCCCTCTCTCATGCCCCTGTCAGTTTCTCCTTCTGTTCTACATTTTTACTATCTTTCTTATTGCATGCTTCATGTTTTCTATCTTTCTACATGGTTGCCAGTTTCAAATTCATTTTCTTTGTCTATCTCTCAGCACGCATCTTCTCTGCTGTTATCCATATTTCCTTATTTCTCTGTCTCGTCATTCAATCTCTTCCTCTTTTGACTCGTTGTTCCTATTTGCCACTCTTTTTGTCTATAGTGCTCTAAGTCTCTTTGCGTATATATATATATATATATATATATTGCATTTGTTTAATTGTTTATCCATTTGGTATTTCTTTTTCTCTCTCTTACCCGAACTATCTGTTCTGTCTTCGTATGCTTCTCTTTGTCTTTTCCTGTATCTTACTCTTCTTCTTCTATATCTGCCTCTCTCGTTACCATAATACTAAAGGTACAGCTGTAAATAACGCTTGCATGCTCTTCAGTCAAGGATGCAGCAGCTGCTGCTGTAGTTGCTGGTACTGGTGCAATTCCATTGGAGCATCAGCGGACTACGAAACGAAGGCATCCGTCTTAGAGACAGCAGCATCATCTACGATTTCAGTTGCAATCAAGTGGCGTCAACTGGTGCGAGCCCCAAATGGACTCTCCTTGCTTGCTTGATTGCCTCCACCCCTCCATCCCTGATTCTTTCCTTGTTTCGGCACGTATGTTCTTTCATCTTTCATTCCATTCTTATTTCCTTCTTTCATTTCTTCGGTCTTTCTTTCTCATATAATCCGTTCCTGCCTTTCTGCTATCTTCAATCCGAACTAAGGGACTCCTAAACTTTGTCTGTCTCTCTGTCCTTCTGTGTTTCTGTCTCTCTGTAATTCCGGTTGAATGTATAGTCAACATTCACATGCTCTCCCATTCGTCTGTTTCCTAATTGAAATCAATCAAATGCATAATAATACGGTCCTCAATTCGCCTCTCGTGAACTACGTGCATACATTGTATCTTGTATACATTGTATCTTGTATACATTGTATCTTGCCTAACTGTTCCCTACTCTAATGGGGCTTGTCGCTCTCTACGTCACCGCGTCTTGCACTATTTTACCTTACGAACCGTATACGTTCGTTTAGCCTGCGTATACCTAACTCTTACCTGTCTTGATGTTGCTACCAGCTACCTTATCTAAACTTAAATCGCCCTGTTTTGTTGAACCTTCACTTTCATCTTTCCATGTCCTCCCATTGTACTCGTCGTCCTTCATTTCCATTTCCATCCTATGTTTGCATTTCTGTTTTTGTCCTCCCTTGTTTCCCTTCTCTATACTGTCACCTTTCCCCTACCATCACGCAACACAATTTCTTTTACCTGATCTGATCTGTCCTAATAGTGAGATCTTTATCTATGCAGGTGCACACAGGGTGTCGAGAGAATTTCGGTCGAAGCTGTAGCCTCGGTCAGAGCCGAGTGTCAGTTCTTCCACCAATCGCTATAACGAGCCTTGATTCGGAGGGTTTCTGGCAGGCGTCAAAGCCCTCTGGCACCAGCCCTCTTCTAGTCTTCCTCAACTCAAAGAGCGGTGACAATCAGGTAAATTATTGCCCCACAACTGTTACTGTGGCATATGCAGCAGTTGTCAATTAATATAGCGTCGTCTTTCTTCGCTATTCACTGGTCAGCCTTCGGACGCTATCGCTCAAAATTACGATCAGTCGTCGCTGACATCGTTGTAATCTCAACATCTCGAATTTCTACAGCGCCCATAAAGCGAAGTCGTAGGTATATATATTATATATATATATACATATATATATATATATTATATATACCTACAACTTTTCGACATACGGGAAATCAGCATCATCAGAGGCTGGAAAGCAGTCTATGCACGAGCGAATGGCATTATCATTGTAATAATATTTGCAATATTATCGAATATGCGACGGCCATGCAGTGTGTGCATTGGTGAACTTCGCAAGAAGGGCAGTGTCAATATGCAGTCTCTGTGTATTGTGTTGTCATCTCTACTTGGTAGATGTCATCGCCTTTTCTACATGATGTAGATAGCTGCTGTTCCAATTTTCCTCTTTGGCGTTTGAGATTGGACTCAGAGGTTGCTCTGTGAAATGTCTAGCTTGATTTTTGTTAGTTTTGACCTCTTTATCACCAATGGTATCGTTGGCCTTTAAATTAATCTCGTTATGACTTCTGTCTCTTCTCAAATTTTAAAATTCTCTTTATTCTTGACCCTCTTCTCTACTGCCATTCAGCCATTATAATTGTCATTCTCTTCATCTTCTCTTCTCTATTTGTTCTCCCTTTTGGTCTTTGCAATTGTTCTCTTTGACTTGTTTCATATTATCATCCAGAGTTGAATTGTGTTCTCAACCAGGGACTGAAGATGCTTCGAAAATTCAAGCAGCTGCTGAATCCGGCTCAAGTTTTTGACCTCATCGACACTGGACCAAAGATAGGGTGAGCCGACAACGAAAATTAGGTTGACGACGACCACGATGATGATGATGATGACGAGGTAGGCGGAGTAGTTAGGCGCAGAGTTAGAGATACATCTAAGCAGAGAGAGAGAGAGAGAGAGAGAGGAAGAGAGGATACCTACTGAGTTACAAACAGATAAACACACCCATACACAGGGAGAAGTCTGCATAAATATATCTACTGATATATATATACATCTCACATTTAATGTACCTTGGTCTGAGTATACATGAGTCTCATATAATAATAATAATAACAATAATAATAATAATAATAATAATAATAATAATAATAATAATAATAGTAATGATAATAATAATAAATTATAACCAAACAGACAGACAGGACAGACCGAGAAACAGACAGTTTGTGTCTCAGTTCTAGCAACATATATATATATATATATAGCTTGTAAACATGATTAGCTATAGCTGTGACTCTCTCTCCCCTCATCTATCTATCTTCCTCTCTCTCCCACTCTCTCTCTCTTTCTCTTCCTCTTTCTTCTTCTCTCCCCTCCCTCTCCCCTCCCTCTCCCTCTCGGTCTCTCTCCCTCTCTTCCTCTCTATCTCTACTTATCCCCTTCCTCTCCACTCTGTCTATCTATCAGCCCCTCTCTTTCTTTCTCTCCCTCTCCCTCTCTCTATCTTTCTCTCTCTCTCTCTTTCTCTCCCGCTCTCTTCCTCTCTCTCCCTGTCTCTGGCAGACTTTTTCTCTTTGACTGCATTTTTATCGAATTTCAAACACTGACTTCATATCCAATTTATTCTCCTTCTGAAAGTTGATTCTGTGCCGAATCTGTGGTCTTTGATAATCATATGATGCATCCAGCGATTGCGCTCCCGCATTTCTTGATATATATATATAATATATATATATTTGTAGATGTTGACTTGAAACAGATCATAATTATCTATCATACAAAGAAGATCCTGCCCTGATGTCTTAATTACTTGCTCTAATCAGCAATTGCTTGTTCATGTTGTTGAGTCATGTTCTTTGGTGTATAATTATATATATATATACTTTCCTCTCTCTTGGCTGCTATATATATATATATAAATATATATATCCATCTGTTCAAACTTAGACCTCACATCGTTAACCGACTCCAAATAGCGACTATTCCTAGCCTATAAATATTCCACATAAACAAAAGTATAAAAATATCTTAGCCTCTACTCTATGTGTTTCTCCAGCGAACACAGCTAATGAGGCATCGGAACAATTATTTTAGTATCCTTTGACTGATGTTCTTGATTGACAATTCCTTTTTGAACAGAGAAAGCTGTTAAGTACAACTACATGTAGTTGACATAGAAGTCAGTTATAGTGCTTAGAGCCAGTCTCGTCTCCGATCTAACCCTATTAGATTAAGCAACAATAGGCCTACTTGTTCTCTCTGTGCATTTCAAACTAATTTGAACTCTGCTTCGCGTTGAACTCTGAGGAAGAATGACTTTGAAACTTGCATTGCTTATAGTTATGTGGTCATCATAGTGCGCATATAGCTTATAGATTTACGCGTTTCTTTGCAAATAAAATGTCTGGTTGGAGTTTAAAGTTGGCTGCTGTTAGGCCTACTGCAACCGATAGAGAAACTTATCTACCAATTTAATACTTTCTGTTTTAAACTATTTTCATCCAGCAACAACTGCAGCATATCATAGACTCCTCGTTTCTTCGTCGAACAGAATTTCTCTTCTTCACACTACTCCTACATCTGTTCTGAAGAAGTGCTTAAGCCTTTGATCATTAACAACTCGTTGCATGAAGGATACGTCCTTCTATCTATGCTCATGCAGCATATACATGTATACTCTACTAAAGAACTTCTCTGCTTTATTTATACAGGACGCACCCAGTGGTATATTATGACCTATTACTATTATTACTCAGCATTGTTGTTTATATACAAATTCGTGGCCTTGATTAATTTTATAATCCAATTCGCCTATAATGATAATATGTTTCTTTAGTCTGCATATATCGTTGGTTTCACTCATTTGAATCTGCACTTATTCAAAATGATACGATTGGTTCTTTAGTAGACAAGGTTAAGGTGCAGGCGCGCCTTCTTCAGGGATTATCTGCCGCTTCACACCTGTCGACCATTAGCTTCTTATGCATCGCCCCAGGCAACGACCTCGTGTTTCAGGCCCTGCACTCAGTTCCTCTGCCACTTATCTGTGTCCATGGATTCAGACAGTTCACTTAAATCACAGTTATCAGTTCAAGCCTTCGCTATTCTCTGGCGTCCTTCAGGGCTGGTTGTTTGGCCTTCTTTTGCTCACTTGGCACATTACACTATTAGGTACATTACTCGGCAACCATCGTCTACAGGACATCTTTTTTTATAAGACGGATAATAAAAGCGACATTTCGTTTAACAATCTTGCAATTATTCATCTGTGTTGATCTGCCTCGGACGAAGTGAAGTCTTTGATTACGGAAAATAAACAACTTCTTCACCAGGAAAGTGTATTTCCCCTGCTGAGTACGATTGCAGCAGCAAAAACAATTTAAATAGTTTCAGACTTAGATCTCAGTTACTGATTTGTCTGATTCTGTTCGTTAAATGGCTGTTGTCTCTAATTCTGATCTGTTCTTTACCGAATGATAGCTGCGTTTCTAAATCGTCACATATGCATTTTCGTGACAAGTACAAGAGTTAGAGGTCATGTTGACTTGACTTGACCTTTTCGTATATCGATCTGGCACCGGTACGACACGAGAGGCTTGGCTGCTGTGGCTTGATTTAGCATTGCGCCGGTGAATAAGCTGGTCTCTCTGACTTGACTTTTGTAGGCGCTGAGAAACTTTCAATGATTTACATTGCATTACATGTACTTAAGTCTCCGAAGCTAACCCTAGTCAATGCATTGCTGTCCTAATATTCAGAATGGCTCTATTGGGTTCGTAACTCTTTGGCTTAAGTCGGCACTATAGCACACTCATTACATAACCTTAGAAACCTCGTTTAAAAGAAATTTAACTGAGTTCCTGTTCAGCAACGGATCTTTTTAAAATGTTGGCTTACAAATCTGGCCAAATACGATATTGCACCTCGATCCTTATTCATCAGTCGCAACTAGGGGTGTCTACACCATAGAAGCCTTGGAGCAAATGCTCCATCCAAGAAATGGGGAAGGGGATGATCTCAGTGAGGAATTAGGGGATGCAGGTTACTTATGCCATTAAAAATCTGTTATTAATTAGTTGCAGTTGTGCCGTTCTGTTCTATTTTACGGTGGCAATGTGTGCATCGATAACTATCTATTATTCGTTCTTGAATAATATTTGTCCGTCTGTCAGTCAAAATTAGGGATTTGCCCCAATGACTTGCGAGGGGGATTAAGTTGCCCAATTGACTTGGGGGTGGTGGTAGACGCTCTTAGCCTCATCGTAAATTGATATTCGGCACAGTCATTGACATGCTTTTCTCTGCTAATATCAAAAGCTAGAACTGTACTTAATGGACAAGAAGCGAGGTCTTTCGGTTGAAGGTAGGCCTACTTGATTATTTGAGTCTTCTCTTTGCCTGCTCGGTAGGCCTACCATTTCGTTCTCAACTTAACACTTATCTGATGCTAATTGCATATCTAGCCTAAAAAATCTCAATGATATTGTCTGCTGGAAGTTTATCAGCTTTTTTGCGTTGTTGGTTGATGTCTATGTGCATCATGTAGCGCCTTGGTCTTGGTATTTTACACCGACGATATATAAGTCATCGACTACTAATTAACAATTAGTAATAAGCTTATAAGCACAGATCGTGAGAGAACCCGCGGGGAAAAGTTAAACGCACACAGAAAGCCACAAACTCAAACACACATAGACGAGCCGATATGACTCATTTATAGGAACTTAAGCAAAGATACAAAGACGGAAGAAGAAAGATATCTGAACTGCGAGACGGAAGCTGTTTTGTGATACTATCGCGCTGTTTGTTGACTGATTTCCGTCTCACCAGTCACCAAGGCTAATGGTTAGTGCTAATGAGACGCAGTCACTCTATGACCACCAAACTGCGATCAAATCTTCGAAAGAGAGTCTCGAGCAAACCCCACTCGTTTATTTCTCTAAATTTCAGCGAGTGAAATCTCTGATTAAATCTCCACCTACCCGTGACAGTGTTTGTAGGAGGTTCTTGACAGGCGCTGTATAAATAGGCAGACAGGCGATAAAAATACCGATCCCATAGGCAGAACATTGAGAACAGTCATGGGCCTCGAAACTATCTTTGAAAAGAGCTCCTTGTTTAATTAGACCGCTAGAAAATTCGTTTATCATACCATCGAGCTTTTATTGAGGGCCCAGTACCCCCGAAATTGCTGGGCCCTCTAGAAATGTGCCTTACTGTCCCTCTTGGTAGACGTGGACAATTTTTTGGCCTCTGTTGACGCCATTGAGGGAGTATGATTCGCAATCAAAAGCCGATGCATGTGGTTACAATCGTATCGTTGATTAATCCGTTCGTCTGGTATTGGATATATAATAGAAATTGATGTTTAATTGACTGTTACTGACTGTCTTTCTTATCCATAGGCTTCGTCTGTTCCAGAACTTCGAGTCGTTTCGAGTGCTTGTCTGCGGTGGAGACGGAAGCATCGGCTGGGTACTTAACGAAATCGACCGACTGGGCCTTCACAACCAGGTCAGTGGCGTTATTCGATGGCCTGCATAACTAAATACTCAGAAGAGCGTACTTGAGTCTTGTGATGGCAAGGCATGGAATGCCCTTTTCACTCAACCTCTGACACAAAGATAAGAAATTCTTCACTTATTATAATTTTACTGATGAGCTAAAAGGAATTGCTGCTGGTTGAGAAAGAGAGTCGTGGTCTAAGGGTTTGTCGTTCACATGAGGTACAACCTTTGCATTGACCACAGACTTCGGAGCAGACATGAAGCACACAGTTCTTCCCTACCTGTCTGACCCACTGTCGAGAACTTCCTGCACCCGCTAATGCACCACTCCCAATTCTCAAACCAATGCCAAGGTCATACGTACCCACATGTAGCTCACGGAGTCAACGATGCACAGTTGCACTTCATTAAAAGTTGTTAATTGCTCTCTAATCATTAAAAATGGCCGTATCTCCCAAGCTGCTCCAGCTGTTAGCAATAAACGACGACAAGACAGACTACAGCTGTTGGTTGACTACCGGCTCACTCCGTATAATCGGCTCTTTTCTGCAATAGTGCTCTGCATACCCCAAACTCTCAACTTAAAGGAGTTCTTTCGAAAAATCCTATTCTAATTCCTCTGCTTATCTGTTCGCTGCTCCGTTTGCAAACACCATGGCTCCATGTCTGTGTAACTTATATATATATAACGTATATATATATGTATATATATATACGTTATATATATATTACATACCATGCCTCTGAGTCTCAGTTTTATACCGAACCTTAGGGGCCGTTCACATATTATATAACGCTCCAGGGGTAGGTGGGTGGATTCCGGTTTTGTTAGCGTTATATTGTGTAGGGTGAGGGGTAGCTTGAAGGTTTCGTTATATAACAAACTTTTTCAGCTTATGCTATTTTGCCTGTTTGCCTGCCAATTGGAAATTCCATGTACCACGGGCCTTCATTGTTTAATCGAATTTCACAATACGTTGTGAACCAAAACTACCACCATTAGCTGCCGCCTGGCGAATTGATTTGACGTTCTTACTTATTATTTGTAAATCCACTTTTAACAATTTCCTGTTTACAATTTTAACAATTACCTGTGCATAGCTTTAAACGCTCTAAAATTCAATTCTGTGTGCTTTGTTTTGATTATGGTTTACATTAAAATTAATTCACTGAAATAATTTTTTGATAGGTATTATCATGATGTTTCATTTCATTTTCTATAATATGTGTAAAGAGTTTATGTTTGCTTAAATACCCAATTGCAGTTGTGGTATATGCCTACACTCTTTATATATCATATGATATTAAATAGGTAGAGTTGTACCGCGAACCTATCGATAAATACCTGATAGTGCAATATTAATCCAATCCATTCTGTGTGATACTGTAATCCTCATTTCTAGTGCAAAACAGGAGGGAAACTAAAATGGTGTTTTTAAATAGGATGTACGTCACTACCATGTATTATCATGCTGTATTATAGTAGGCTTATATGTAGATACATGGTGACAATCGTCAACTACCCAATTAGTTACCGTAATTAATACAAGTGAATTTAGTGCCATTATAAGTGCGATTATTAAGATGCAGAGGAGCTCCACACATCCGGTCTAATCATCATTGGCACGAGAGAGTACACAATTTTAAGATGGCTTTTGCTACATAGCTAATTGGATGTATGATGATTTTTTTACTGCAGTTCTTGAAATGGATAAAGGCAATTATCAGCTGAATCACTACTATTAAAGTGCTAACTAACATCGTATTGTTAAAAAAGTGTCATATTGTGCAATACAATTATGTCGATTTTCTGTCATTTAATGAGCTTATAGGCTGGGTTAGGGTAGGGGGTGGGTAGCATATCTGTTATATAATATAGGGATGCGGGGGGTCACAGCTGCTGTTATATAACGTTATTAGGGGTAGGAGTGGGTAAAAAATTGGGATTTTATGCATTATATAATATACGAACGGCCCCTTATCACATACCTGCCTCACTAATTTACTTTGACTGTGCGCTTGCGAGTGAGCTGGTTCCCACGATTTGCATAGCAATTTAATGATAACTTGTTGGTTTTGTTGTCTAGTGTCAGGTCGGAGTACTACCGCTTGGCACAGGAAACGATCTCGCTCGTGTTCTCGGATGGGGAACAGCCTTCGATGACGACTCCCAGCTTCCATCTGTTCTCGAACAGCTCGAACATGCTCAGATAAAAATGCTCGACAGGTTTATAATCAAACTTTATAAATTAAAATATAATAAAGAATGCGAATGATACCATGAACACGAATGAAATATAATCATAACCATAACCACCGTTTTTATTAATCCCGTCAGACAAACAATAGAGTATTACCAGATTCAATTAACATAATTAGAATGATGGAGAATTACAGGGAGGAGATCATACCCCTAAAGGATCATAGCTCCTGCTGGCAGGGTAACACTTTCGCATGTTAAGTTTTCAGCAGCTGGTTATGCTAATGTACACAAATGACACGGGTAAGCGATGTAGCTAACTGCTTAATTAGTTAATTAGCGAATTGTAAGTCCAGTACAATTTACGTGACACAAAAGCTCAAAGTTCAAAGCAAACAAGTAGACAAACCAGAAGCAAAATCAGAGATTCAGAGATTATGATCATTACATGTAAGGTTCTAGTCCATATGGACGCCAAGACATTTGGCTGAGATATACTCTAGGAATTGGAGCACCGAGTTGAATGCATTCATGAATATGAATTTGAATATGTTACTCATTACGCCTCTGATTTAAAAATGAATTCCGTCCTGGACATGAAAACGACCGTATAATCTACTGCTAGAAATATGATTGTTTATATAATCAACATTGCTAATACTTTCATGACCATGATTATGAATATGATCATAATTGTGATTATGTTTATCATGAATATTTCATTAAAAAATTAATACTTGATGAATAATCCGTTGCTATTCAGGTGGAGCATATACGCCTACGAAACATCTGTTTATGGACAAAGAACGTCGTCACAGGTGAGGCTGCATTTAGTCCGCTTGCTCATTAATCAGATTAATTAATTGCCCCACCAGATTCCGTCATCTCCTTTCATCTCTGCCTCCAATTGAATCCAATTTCAGGGTCTATCGGTTTATGTCACGCAGTCTGTCTCTAAATCCAGTCATCTGCTTTCGGTTGATTTGCGTCATTCGATCATTCGCTTATATGCTACTTACTTCCCTCAATGATTCATTCATTTGAATATCTATATACGTTCATTCATCGCGCTATTATCCACCAGTCCATACATCCATCCATTCGTCCGTCCATCAATTCATCTATCCACCCGACCATTCATCCATCAATTCTTCCATCAATCCATCCCTCCATCCGTCCGTCCATTCACCAAGCCACCTACCCATCCACTCCATCAATCCATCCATCCATCTATCTGTCCATCTTTTCGCCATCCCATCCATCCACCAATCGCTTGTGTTTATCCCACTCTTTCCGCCGCTCCTTCCTTCCTCCGTTCCATCAGTCATCTCCCTCAGACCTGTCTCCCTTCCCCTCTCCATCCTTCTGTCAACAGATGCAGCTATTTCTCATTAGACAAACGTCAGTCAGTGCGCATGAGGGTTCCTTGAGGTCTCGTCTGCTGTTGGTCGCTGCCTCCTCTATCAACCTCTCGATTGATCCACCGATCCATCCATCGATCCATACATCGATCATCCGTTCGCCCTTCCATCCTTCCTCCGTTTAATCTTCGGTTCAGAGGTCAATCGGTGCAGCACCTTCTATTAAGCAGCGATCGGCAATTACTCCTTCATGAAAGATTCATTTACTGGCTATTTCGTCTTTCGAGTAATTCACTCGCTCTGCCATCATTCGATGGAGACAGATTCAGTCATTTTCTGACTGCATATCGATTGATTCACTACTCTCTAGAATTGTTAACTTATAAATATTGTTTCTTTAGAATTCTTCTCTTGCCGTCTTTTAATATGAGTCACTTATCGTCTTTTTAGAATGATTCAATCATTGCCATATACGAAGATTCGGTAGCGAATCATTTGTCCCGCATTCTGCATTCCGACAGCCACAATGTCGTCATATCGTCAGCCGCGTAAGTTGAACGTGAATCAGGCTACTTGGCTGTTGTATAAGTACCGTATAATAACGTAAATTGTGTTAAGTAAACAACTACTACGGAATAAAGAATCATAGATATCGAGGTTCTTCAAAGTATGGTAGGCACGTCCTATAAAGCAATTATTATATAAGTAGGCCTATTAATAAAGGATAAGTAAGTACTCTTTAGTACACTGAATACTTGAAACACGATAGAAACGATGTTGACTGGGCCTATAACTCCCTTTATATGGGGCCTGTAAATCGGTTTATGCTACAATATATTGCTCAAGAATTGTCAATTACCAATTTACCTTCTTAGTTCTTGCATTTCGCATTACACTGGATTTCGCTGTCGTAGGGTCCTGTGTTCCACCATCAAGGAATTTGTGGCGAAGGTCGCTTCGGTCAAGGACGACGAACAATTAGATTCCATCTCAACGAAGTGCAACAGTCTGATTCAGAAGCTGGACGCTCTGCTCAACGCCCTTCGACAAGAAACATCGCTGGAATCAGACAACGTAATCTCATCTCATCTCATCTGTCACATCTCGTCTGACCAGTCTCCCTTCGAGCACAGCAGAAGCAGTCTAAAAGTTAGGCTTAGTCAAAATCAATGAAGGACGGAAGGAACGAAGGAAGGAAAGAACGAATATGGCAGTTGTTTTGGCGAATCTTTATGGATGCATGAACGTGGGTAGGTAGGCCCTATATGCAGAGGGGCACCTTATAGTAGTTGTCTAGAAAAGGTACCATGTAGATCTCTGAATGAATATGAATGAATGAATGAATGAATAAGTGACTGAATGAATGTGTAGGATACACAATATGAGTGCTTTATGCAGAAATATGTTCGGGTACACACGAGCCTGCTCTAGTGCTTTTTCAGCAGGTCTACCTCCCGAAACACTCTCCTTACAAGTTTCAGGGATACAGCGCGTGCATTAAGTGCAAAGACTTCATCATCATGCAACCATTGTGAGCCACCGCTGACAAATTCCCGTTCAGTTTCGTCAGTTGATAAAATGTTTCCTGATCGATTTCATCTCCGTTTTACGTCGTACATAGCGTCATTCTCTGTTGCTATGACGGTTGGCTTACTTTAAAACGTTTCGTTGGTCACAGATGGAGAAACAGGGGAAAGAATTGGAATCGAGACCAGGAATGTCATCGGATGTGAGCGACTGTCACGCCTCAGTTGATCACCGGCGAAGACGGATTTCAAAACAGGTGACATGATCCTTCCAACAGAAAAAAATAATTCTCGCTGAAATTTAAGGCGCGATATTGAGTTGAGTGTCTCGACGAAAGAAGAAAGAACGACAGAACGAAGGAAGGATAACATGGCGTGCAGTCTGTTGTTATTATTGAACTTGAATACGCTCGACTGATTATATATATATTTCTGAGGACAATTGCTGATGAGGCCGCATTGTAAACGGGCAACGACAGTACATTACATTATTATATTACTCTTCGATTGACTATCTTGCATTACTTCCTTACTTCCTGCTGACTTTGCCTTGCCTTTTGAAACTTTACCTGGCTCTACTGTGCATTGCCTTATTCAACCCTGATGTATTTTCTGGCTATCGCGTCTTTGATACCGTGCTCCTACATTTATAGCGCAGTGTGGTTTATAACGCGTTATGTAGGTGGTGTAAATTCCTCTTGGACATATTATATCAAAATATGCTGGACTAGACCTTACATGCTTCTATCCAACATTTCCCAATCTTTGTTGACAGTGGTCATCTTAAATTTTTTGACGGTAGCTCCGTCCAAAACTAAACAGATTCCGTTGTGGATACAAATGCATGAGAAGGCAGACAATCAAATAGGTTTAGGCCTATAATATATTCGTGTGTCATTATCATCGATATTTGTGCTAGTATTAATATAAAAATAATAACACAAATATCGATGACAGTGGCATATGAACTCTGTTGCATACAAATTCATGTAATTTATATTTAAATTCTTTGAAGCTTATTGTTCACGCTGAAAGTTTTTCGCGGATCCCTTGTCTCGGAACGTAATTTGAGAACACTGTTCCATGGATCTGCTATCTATCCATATATTCATGTCTCCACTCATCCACCTAGCTGTTTCCACGTCAATTATATTCGTCTGTTTATTCATTCGTTCATTCGTTCATTCATTTATTCATTCATTCGTTCATTCATTCATTCATCCAGTCAATATGATTGCATGCATTTAATTAGGTTATTCATACAGCACCTTTTTTCAGCAGCTTCGCTTTTCAGGGTCATCTGTGATATCGAACTGGTTGTAGGGAGGTCTTTGTCTTCCGCGAGAGCAACTGATGAGTAGAGCGAACAGCATCAAAAAGACCGTTCGCCAGATCATAGAACACACAGAAAAAGGTTCGTGTGTGCACTGGGCTCCCTTTTGTTGATCTTTGATCTCGCCGCTTAAGAGTGGCACCTGCTTCAACTCGCTTTTACTCTGCACCCAAGCGTTGGATTGTGATGACCTTTCCGATTTCGTTTGCCCTCTTTAGCGGACTGAGATTTTTGAATGTGATTGAACCTGAAGCGAGCATCGATTAATTGCTAATGAAGTCCACACACTAAATTAAATTGCCCGTGTCGTATTATTATGCGACTGTGATACTTAAACTGATTATTGTACTTTTACTCATGCCTGCCAACAGAGATTCCGGGTCAGTAGGCAGAGCAGTCACGGTCGTCCTAAACGAACGTGGCCTTGTTCAAAGGCAAAAATTATAAATAATATAATTATTTAAATATAACCTTACATAATTATAATGCAATGTTATATTCAATTGCTTGAAGGTTGGCCTAAAACGATTGTAGTTAAGTGTCAGTATTACATTAAAACGACACAAGTCCTAGACTTTTGGTCTGTTTGCAGATACTGTTGATGGCTAGAGTTGGTATATTTGCCAAGAGTACTTTCATTTTGTGAATGCTATATGACCTTGCTTAAAATTGATGCTATTATTTATACCTTTTGTAAGCTACTGTGCGTTTGTTGGTAGTCTAATAAAGAATATTCTTACTTACTTACTAATAACTGATTATGATATTATGATGGCATCTTTTATAAGTTGATTGTGGGTATGGTCTTAACCCCTAGCTAGACCTCGCAGGGCGACTGGGCGTTTGCCTTCCCTGTCCCTCTCGTAGGGTTTGCTTGTATTGACTGATTTCGGACTGAAAAGTAGTTTCGTACCGTAATTCACAATTCTAGGTCCACTGAAGCTTGTACTCATTATGATACGGGTACAGTTCAACTGGTAGCCTGCTCGTACCGAAAAGCAAAATATGTCAATTTTTCAATTTCGTTACGATTGTTATATGCCTATTGGCACTTGTACTGATTCGTCTAAGTGAAGATATAAATATATATATATATATACACTGATATTAGAACTCGTCCTGGTACTTTAACTGATACTTCAACTTTTATTGGTTCTGACCCTGATAGACATGGTTATGCTGGTACTTTTACTGGTGCTCTTACTCCTAGATCTACTGATTTCTCTATTGAAAATGGAGTAGTGCTAGTACTAAACCTTCGTCTCTGTTGATATGCGTTACAGTGGTTTAATCGGCAGAACGCTAGACAAGCGATCTAACGATTGCGGTTGCCTGCCTGCCTGTTTAAGCTGGCTCTATTTGTGTCAAATCTGGCTAAGATGTTGTCCTCTGTTACCACTCAGAGGTATTTGCTGGAGTCGTTGTACTAAGAATGAAAAGCCACGTCCCACGACGTGACGGTGACGGTGACGGGTTCATTTCTTACTCTGCAACCAAGATTGACAAATAGGCGCTTCCTCTATTTTCCCCCTTAGACAATTGCAGATTTACCCTCTAAATAACTCACAATACCTATTTAATTACTCTATCTGCACCGATCACTCTTTGTGTCCTCACCTATCCTTCATCGTTTTCTCACCCATCCCATCCACCTTTGGATTCTCACCCATTCTTCTTGGTGTTTTCGTCCATCCCTCTTCGTGTCTTAACAAATCCATCTTCTTATTCTTACCCATCCATCTTTATGTTCTTGCACATCCCTCATTGATTTCTATCCATCCTTTTTATGTTGTTACCCACCTCTCTTTATGTTCTTCAAATACCCAATCCTCTTTATGTCACAGCAATCGATGAACAGAATCTCCAGACGCTCAAGTACGGTCAAGAACCGAAGATTAGAAGAGAGGAGGAAGAGGAGGAGGAGGACGATGAACCGGAAGTGGCCTTCAAAGTGTCGAACCGCGACCCAGAAGACAGGGAACCAGTATTCTTCCAGCGATCGATGAACATTCCAATCATCACAACGGACTCAGTCGATGATGATGACGACGACGCCGATGATGAAGACGACTACAACAGAGCCACTCCTCGCTACCTCCAAGCCCTGCCGAACCGGATGCAGATGGCGTCATTGCTCGTTCCAAGTTTCGGTTTCTATTCGTCGTCAGAGGGCGAGAGCAGCGCCTGTTCCACACCTGGGCAGGTTACACCTGTACGAAGCAGGTCACCTGCACCGTCGCAGTCAGGTGAGATGGATGGATGGACGGGCGGATGAATGAATGGATGGATGCTAGTGGTATGAGTGGTCGCATGGAATGACTAGGTAAAGTTAGGAGATGGAAATTCAGGTAAAGAAAGTCTAGGCAGGACAGATCAAGGCGAAGCCAAGCAAAGGAAGCAATAAAAGCCAAGACAAGACGGGATAAAGCAATGAACAAGGACAGACAAGGCAAGACAATGCAATACAAAACTAGGCAGGGCAAGACAAAGTAAGACAGGTCCATGCATGAGAAGACAAGAGAAAACAAGGCAAGACAAGGCAAGGCAATGTTAAGCAGGGCAAGACAAAACAAGATAAGACGTGGCAAGGCAAAACAAGAGAAGGAAAGACAAGACAAGTGCAGAATGAGGCTGACAAGACTATGCACTGTACTACACAGGGCTGCAAAGGCAATATTAGGCAATACAAGGCTATGCAAGACAAGGCAAGGCATTTCAAAGCGAGACAAGTTACAACATGGCAAGAAAAGTTATGTAATTTACATCGTAATGTTATTTATGTCATATTACTTATGTTATGCCATTTATGTTATCTGATATTCAATAGTGCATTGGAACCATAAGTCCATAACCAATGACCGAGACTTATGTCACTTGAGCAGACTTCATATGGCGATCTTTTCTCTCATCTCTGATTCAGAGTTACTTAATATGTATCATCTGTAATGAGTGCAATTAGCAAATGAACAAAACCCCAAATTTTGCTAGATAACTGTTATGTAACATGTACTATTTTATTTTTCTGAGGTAGACTCTCGATGTGCCTCACCCTACGAGTTCTCGACGTCTGAGGGAAAATCCGTGGCAGGATCCAGAAGGATTAGTAACCTCAGCACACTCAGCCAGACCACAAGATTCCCAAGTCCCATTTCCTTCGCCATGGAAAAATCTCCGGCGCGGGAACACAAGTCGACGGGCTTCCCAATTCTTAACATTCCGCTACTCAACTCTCTTCCAAGATGTAAGAATTCGGACACCATCTTTACGTGTAGTGGCTCTAGAGAAACGTCTTTTTACATCTCATTTGCATACATGACACTATATTTTCATTATCTTACATGGCATTGGATTTCATCTACTTACAATTATAACTACTTCTGACAACGAATCAATAACCTGATATTATTATCTTTTCGTTAATTTATATATAACTGACGTGGTTATTGTGGCCACCATTATAATGTTACCCGTTTAATAACTTCGATTACCTGGGGCATCACCACCTTCCTATGCCAATATATGGAAAATGACGTATTCATACAAGCGATTGTTCTTCTATGTTGGCCCAAGGCATGCGATTTCCTGCCGCAGAATAACCCGCTTATGTTTCCCACTGTGTTCCTCCCTGTATCACTATATTCCGACGATATATTCTATAGCCTTTGTTATTTCAGGTCGTAATCCGAGCATCTCGGATGCGGCAACCGCTCGTGGTGTCAGTTCAGCAGCTGCTGGCCCATCAGCCGGGACTGGCGCCAGCTTCATTGGTCAATTGCTGCTCGACAACGCAGATGCCCTATGTGCGGCCGCATCACCACTCCTTGAAACCGAAGACTTCACGCTGTGAGTTAGGCTCATGTGACGTTCTCTGTTTATAATGTATCCCTCTCTCTCCCTCTCTCTGTTTGCCTGTCTCTCTCTCCCTCTATCTCCCACTCTACCTCTCTCTTTCTCTCTCTGTTTGCCTGTCTCTCTCTCCCTCTATCTCCCACTCTACCTCTCTCTCCCTCTCTCTGTTTGCCTGTCTCTCTCTCCCTCTATCTCCCACTCTACCTCTCTCTCCCTCTCTCTGTTCGCCTGTTTCTCTCCCTCTCTCTCCTTCTCTCTCTTTCTCCCCTCTCTCCCTCTCCCTCTCTCTCTCCCTCTCTCTGTTCGCCTGTCTCTCTCTCTCTCTCAGAAATTCTCTTTGTCTTTCTGTTTCTGTCTCTGCCTTTCTGTCTCTCTGCTGCCTTCTTTATTGCCATACATGTTTCTTAAGAAACAAGTGCAGATAGAAAAGGGAATGGCGAAGAAAAGAATGATAAGGTAGAGAGAAGAGACAGAATGGACAGAGAAGGCAAAGGAATGCAAGGGAACGGATGCAAGTAAGGAAATTACATTTATTAGGCTATTATTGGTATATTTTTTGCCTTCTCTGTTCATTATTGCTATAATAATAATATCAAGAATAATAATAATGATAATTATTATTATTATTATTACTTTTATTAGGAGAGCATTCATTGTTCTGGAATGGCTAGATGATTTCGTCCTAGATGATGTCTTTGCAGATGATTTTATTGGTGGAAAAAGTGCTACAGAAACAACTATTATTATTATTATTATTATCATTTTTTGTTTTAGTGCCCGAGGTATTAATAATCCCTCAGGCGATACAAACAATATCCGGAGATGTGATGATTTTCTGGAACGGCAACTCACTCGGCAGTGTGTGGCAGGGCAAATGTGCCTCTGAAGGCAGCCGCATTAAAGCGTTGGATTGCGGTAGCTAGGCGTTGGAAAAGATAAGATGTCTCTCTAATATCTCCAGTGCTTAGTGTTAAACGTTTACCCAGATCCTTAATAAAGTCTAGTCCATTGATGTTACTGGGGCTTAGGGTCTCAAATGCCACTGCTACAAAATGATGGTTGGTCAGCAGGTGGACGTATTTTGCATTCTGTCTTGTGGCCGCCATTTCCGCTGCTGCCCCTGCCGCAGCAGCCGTCGCCTGGATGTAGGATGGAGCAAACGTGTATGTTATGGTGGCGTCCCATACGAGGCTACGCCCTCTCGCCATGGTATCAGTGTCAAGCCGTCTGGTCTTCTGCCATCCGTTCGTGAAAGTCCTGGAGGTTCCTTGATGTTAGACATTCCAGCTTGCGTAAGACTTCGGCTTATGACGTCATACGAGGCTTTATTGTCGCATGTCTGGCAATTCGGCCCGGGCCTAGACTGCATGATAGGCCATGCGAACCATCTGCCGTCACCCTCGACCCACATGGGCACGTGTGAGGCTCGCATATCATCGATCCAAGTCTGAGACCCACCGCTACTCTGATCGTTTCGTCATCCATTCGCAATCCACATGATGATATCGAAGTGCGAATAGCCAGTCGCCTGCATGAGGCGCTGCAGCCGCTTTAAGTCTTGCTTGATGGTACGTGTCGTTGCATGAGTCGATCAGTAAGTCCTTCACTTTCTTCACCAGCGGCTTGTCCCAAGAGGCTTGTTTGTATGCTGCTTGGTTGTCAGGTTGCGTTGTCTGTCCGACTTCGGTCCATCGTTGCAGCATCAATACCATCTGCTCATCTGTGAATACTTGATCGTGGCCCAGCATGGAGGATTGGAGGACGCGAGTGCTTGCATCGGAAGCCAAGAAGGCAGGAAGCGCCAGCGAAGCAGCCCGACGTATGCCCAGACCTCCTAATTTGACTGGTAAAGACTCCTGTAGTCATTGATTGTCATTTAGATTGATGTTCAATATTGAAGAGAGGCCTTTTCTTTGTATATCGTCGTATTTTTCCAGTAGCGGATGTTCATAGCAGAGGAAGCATCTCAACGTGTGCAGTACCTTCTGAGAGCACAGGGCGTTTCTTAGTAGGACCAGCGCGTCATGCTTAGCAACGTTTTCCAGTCTTGAGACTGCAAGTGCCAGTTCGGAACATCTGAATTCCAGGTATGTTGTTAGCGCTTCTTCCGGCGATAGCGGCGCCCCCAGAAGACATGCCTCCTCCGAAGCAACTTCGCTAAAGTGCTGAAGGGCCTGATGTTCCATCCATTCACCCGACCGTGTGATGACTTCGCATTTTTCGCTATTGAGTTGTAGTCCAATCAAGCCACACTCGTGCTCTATCATTCTCACGTCCTCTGCTACCACGGCCGTTGCTCTTCCGAGCGACAGGTCGTCAAGAAAACCCAGCGTTAGAGCTGATGACAATCTCTGCATGATTGGTTGCATTGGCAGGCAGAATAGCAACGGTCCCAGTGGGTCTCCTTGTCGAGGACCGACTTGCGAGAGCAGCGTGTATTTTCCAAATTCTAAGATTGTCGCTTTCGCATATGCGAGTCGGCTGTATGGCGTCAACTCCGGTGCTATCTCATCCAGTGCCAGAAGCATGCGATCTCAATGCAGGCTGTTGAATGCATTACTGAAGTCTATCTTGACAATGACCGAGCCGTTGGGCATTTCTTTTAGGAATCTTCTGGCTGCGTGGCATGCCGCTTCTGCTCCTTCTGGCACTCCTACTCCTACCTGGCGCGGCGCCAGATATGTGGCTGCTTTCTGAACGGTGCTGGAGTTGGCGCTTTTAGATGTCAGTCGGCGCCAGTAGTAGCCGATCACTATTGGCCGCAAGCCTCCGTTTTTTTTGTAAGGCGATCAGAGTACCTCTGAACAAGATCGGCCTGATTTGCGGTGGGCAGACTCCTGTCAGGAGCAGGTTGACCAGGCTTGTGATGGATGTAACGAGTGCAGTTCCGATCTCAGCACAAGTAACCAGATCCATAAGGTGTTGTGGTCGAATTCCATCCGGGCCTCCGGCGGAGCCAGCAGGGAAGGACCGGATGTGTCCTCTCACCTGCTCCTCACTGATCTGTAGAGGTTTCGATCGGGGTGCTGTCGTGATGGCAGGCCGATCGCATGGAGGGTCTGGATGTTTTGATCGTAACTCCTCCAGTGTCTCTCGTGTCTGAGTTTGCTGGCTTGTCGCTTGAGCATAGAATTCTTACTGCTGATCTAATGTTTCCGTCCTCCATCTTGGACGCCACCGCTGCTGCCACTGTCTGTTCGTCGCTTATATTTGCCTTTCGTCTGTCGTTCTGTGAGAAGTCTTGTGCTGTTATTTCTGCCCACTTTCGTGGCCATTCATTGGGAAAGCTTTCAACCCTGCTCTTGATTGTCGCGGTCAAGTTGTGGCGTTTCCCTCCCCTTCTCGGTTGTTTCAAGATCCCGGCCCCGAAGGTTAACAGCATGTGCCAGTCTGATGGATTTTCCGCTTCGCTGAGGATCTTGTTTATGATTGAGGTTAGAAGTCTACCTGCACTTGATCTAGCGCCTTTAGGGATGCGTTTCAGGATTTTCTGTCGCATCGTCGAATGTGCTGTCTTGTTCCGGTTGAGATCATCCACTGCGGTTCTTCCGACTTGATCTTGTGTGCTGACTTCCCTTTCTGTAGGCGGTGGCTGGTTCGGTGGATGATGGATTGTCGTGTCTTGCTTTGCGCTGCTGTTGGGACCGACGTCGCAGTCGTCTCGCATCGTATCCGGATATGTCGACTGATCCGCTCCTACGGGCAATCTTCCCCATCCGGGACATGGCTGGTTTCTGGGCCCGTGTAGATGAACCTTTCCGTCCCGGTTGTGCACCTGTCTTTCAACTCTACACACGCTGCAGGCTCCCCTAGCTTACTGCGACGGCCGCAGGGACGTCGGGCCGTCCATTTCCTGATGTGGACTCTATGGTCGGTGTTCCGAGTGTCTTTCTCCTAATGTGCAAAGTGGTTTCTGAGGGAACATACGGAATGAAAAGGTGACGTGGTTGAACTTAGGATACAGGTGCGCTGTGAACTTAGAATGCAGGTGTGCTGGTTGCTGGAGCCACGCCAGTACTCGGGTGACTGGTGCTTCAAAGTTCAAAACCTACGTAAACCTGAACATATACAGATTCAACTGTGCTACCCCATAAAATCACCCTATCCGTAAGGAGTAGGTTCAAACAAACCGTAAAACAAAGAGTGATAAAGGCGGGGAATCGCTAATTAAAGCCAACATCTTCACGCCGGTATAAACATGCCGCCATCTTGCTCGAGCGGTCGTTCCAGAATAATTATTGTTATTATTATTGTTTAAAAATAATTTATTTATTCACCAGTTTCATAGGTTAATTGTTTGATGACAGAGACGGTTATGAGGAGAAGTGTGTGATGAACAACTACTTTGGAATCGGCCTTGATGCCAAGATCGCCTTAGACTTCCACAACCGGCGGGAAGAGCACCCAGAGAAGTGCCGTAGCCGAACGAAGAACCGGATGTGGTATGGTATGCTCGGTGGACGAGAGATCGTCCAGAAGACCTTCAAGAACCTCGAGCAGAGGGTTCGACTGGAGTGCGATGGACAGAGAATTCCACTTCCCAATCTACAAGGAATCGTCATTCTTAACATTCAGAGGTCTCCTCTTTTTCTGTTCTTTCCTACAATGTTTGATATCCTATTCCTTCCAAGAGAATCCCACTTCCCAATCTACAAGGAATCGTCATTCTTAACATTCAGAGGTCTCCTCTTTTTCTGTTCTTTCCTACAATGTTTGATATCCTATTCCTTCCCTTTTTCACCTTTTCCTACCACGTTACCTACCTTTCCCTCTTTACTCTCTTTTACTTAACTTGGCTTGCATAAAGTTTGTCACGGTCTGTCGGACATCTTTCAACTCTTTTTCAGGTGTATTACCGTTGACGTCAGGGTTTCGGGTATCTATCACATAAAGAGAGTCCCGAAAGACCCGTGTTTTACTGTAACTTGTTTTCATCTGGCTCCTTTTCCCTTCCCGTCATTACCTCTCATTTTCGCCTGTACCATATCTTTTTTGCTGCTCTTTGTATCGTTTTTTGGATTTGTTTTTTGCTCTTATTCCTCTTTTTGCCTCTATTTTTGCCTCCATTATTTTCGCTTTAGAAATTTCATTCATCTCTCTCTGAGAAATTATGCATGCGTGTTTTTGCATTTTACAGTTATATGGGTGGAGTTAATTTCTGGGGCGGAAAAAAAGAAAACGATGTAAGTTCGCACTGTTTGCAATCATTTATATTTTAGCTTATTAAATATAGTATTTTGCGTTCGATATTTTGGCAATAATTATTCCTTCTATATCTTATTTCTTATTTCTGGCCTTAGGCATTTCCTCCCTATATTCACATGATTATTTCATCACCAGCTCTCAGTCGGGAGCTCGTCTTAGCAGAGACCTTGAAGGATCATTTTATAAATTTTGATTGATTGATTTCGTGTCCTTGGTGTGTCCTTAAGCTTTAGTTTTATATTTGTTATTTGCGTTTCTTGTCCCAGCCAGCTTTTAGAGTTAATGGGACTCTTTAATTGCTCTGCCTTTAAAGATTAGACTGGCTTTAAGAGATTAGGCTAGGCTTTAAGAGATCTAGACAGGTCGGGCCACTGCTCCTGCGCAGAACCAATCTCGAAGCATACATACAACGTAAACGCGATTTATGAGTTACTGAAAGAGACGATGCTGCTAAATCCTAAAAATTCAGCTACCATGCTGGGCAGTATATTAAATCCATCAATAAATGTGACTAATTATCGCTAAATAGAAACGCTGCCTTCAAATATCTGTGTCCAATTTTCCCTGAAGCCCGTGCCAACGGCTCTGCTTCCCTAATGATCTCCGATGGGTAATTCTATTTCTCGGTCATCAAGTGTTCTTTCTTATCTAGAATTTTTCGGCTCCGTCTTTCGATGACAACGTTCTGGAAGTCGTCGCAGTTTTCGGTAGCGTTCAACTCGGAATATCTCGCGTCATCAACCTACAACGACACCGGATTGCTCAGGTAAGATGCGGCTGGAATCGTAGAGGAGACGTAATGGTATATGCGCAGATTTGTAAATGAAGCATGGGTTTCCTGATGACTTCGACAGTCATCCATGCGTTCGAAGTGACTTCACTTTCTTAGGCTCCAGTGTTAGCGTAAAGCGAGTGAGATCAGAGAAACTTACATAGGACATAGGACAATAATATTGCCCTATGCAAGTTTCTCTGATCTCACTCGCTTTACAAGATATATATATATATATATATATATATATATATATATATATATAAGATTAGATAACTTTAGAATACGTTAGATCTGATTGGATTTAATCTCGTAAGATAAGATTAGATGACAATGATATCAAAAACTTGTAGAATGGTGGCTTCATCATGATTTGCCTTGAGCTTGGAGCAGACTGCCGAACAACCTGAAACATTAATCTCTCGTTCTTTAAGTGCCTCTGTTTGCTGATGATCATTTCACTCGGTGTTGACCCATTCCTGAAGAGTAGCTTTGTCAACACTCACGGTTACGAATACTGCACGCTCTGTTTCTACATAAGACAGCCATACTAAGAAATTACGATGATCTTACTTTTAGAGTGATCTCATCTCTTTTATGTCTGTTTTTCGGCGCGTAGTGTCGCAGCGTTAAGATCGCCATTACTGGGGACGAGGGAGTGCCAGTCCAGGTGGATGGTGAGGCGTGGATCCAGCCTCCGGGATTCATCTGTATCGTTCACAAGAATCGCGCTCAGATGCTGACAAGGGACAAAGTCTTCGAGGAAGCCCTGAAGGCCTGGACAGAGAAGCAGAAGATTGACAGACCACGAAGTCCGAGACACTACGTACTTAACGAGGAGGAAATGCTGCTCCTCAGATCCTTCATTCTGGCCGCCGAGGTTCTTATTAAAAGGTAATTGATCATAACGGGTCAATATTGCTATTATTGTTCATTAATGAGAATGATACCTGATAAGAAATTTATATAAAGGCACTTGATCATAACTCGTTAAAATAATATATTGGTAGTTCATGAGAATAATGCCACACCTCAGACATTTCAATTCGGCCACAGATGCTGTTATTGTTAGGCCGCTCATTATAAGGTGAGTGATAATGATGAAAGATTCAACAAGACGGCATATAAATATGGTACGTAGTAATTTTAAAATCGGTTACTTTAAAGATGCTTCAGCTTCAAAGCTGAGGTTCTTGACAAATTGTGATTTAAAACTCAATAAGTGAGCACTGACAACATCAATCACCAAGACCACGGTTACGTTGAAATAATATCATGTTAAGTCACTATACAAGCTAGTTATGTGTAATTATGCTGCGTCCTTATGGACGTTATCTCAGATGACGTATCTCTTTGCATTATGTTGGGATGTGATTTCTTGACGTCGTTTGGTGACGTCGTCTCCTTGTCTACTTGGGTGACGGTGTCACTTGACAATGCTTGATGATGTAATTGCGTGGCGTCGTTTCCTGATCTTGTTTCACGATGTTACTTGACGACGCAATTCATGTCGTCATTTTTGACATAAACGTATCCATGACTTAACTTCTGAACCTATAGTGCTATGAAAATTTGTGATGACAATTTCTGTTAGGGTGAAGGTGTCGGCGTTGAGCAGTGCAGTTGTAGGAGAGCAACTGTTACATCTGGCAACACAGGCTGTACGCTTTCTAGATCGGATCTACGTAGACGGCGACCTACGAAAGGTCAGTTCATTCGCTCTGTGTCTTCACCTGTGTGTCTGTATGTGTAAATGTCTCTCTCTGTATCTTTCTCTCTTCTGCTCATTGTCTATGTCTCTCTGTATTTCTCTTTATCTGATTCTATTTGTCCACGTGTGTATGACCCTGTAGCTCTCTGCCCGTGTCTCTCACTCTGTTTACGTACATTTCAACATTAGCTACTCTGTCTCGGTATCTCCGTCATTTTATTCTTTCTCACTCTGTTTCTACCTTTCTCTATGTCTTCCACTCCCTCTCCCTATTATCGTCTCTTACTCTCTGTCTCCGTCTTTCTCTCTCTCAATCGTCTTCTCTATAGTATTATCATATGAAATACTGTGTGTTACTGATTATCGAATCTAATTAATCATTATTGTGTCGCTGGTGCCATCCGAATTAAACGATCTATTTAGTATGAGTCTTTAAGAATGTTATCGAAGACACTCAAACCAATATAATATAGGTATTCATATGACTTTTTATGATAAACTTGCAGCCTGCCTATCGTAACCAGGCCTCAGACTTCGTGAGCAGCGTTCGATCTCTCTACAACGAAGCCCGCATTCTCCTGATTGAGAAGTCCAGTTCGCTCGTAAGTTTCCCTCTGCAATCATAATGATTATGACGCCGACAATGAATAACTGAAGAAAACAGGCGACTATGAAAATGTTGAGGATCATATTCATTATTATTACTACACAAACTACTAAGCTAATCGTTCATAATGGGGATGATAATAAAACAATAATAAAATAATGTTGATGGTAATAATGGTAATAATGGTAATAATGATGATGACGATGATGAAGATGATGATGAAGATGATGATGATGATGACGATGATGATGATGCGATGGTGATGATGATGATGATGATGGCAGCAATTAACAGTTTGAACACAACTCTGAGCTTACTGCAAGGCGCTATATGAGTTCAACGCTAAACCTAATTCTGGAAGTTTACGGCTCTTTAATAAGTAGTTGTTGTACGTCGTCAGAAGAAAGACGCCAAAGCGGAAATGACGGAGGCGTTGGAGTCTATGGAAACGGAAATGAAGAATGTCCATAGGATTGGAGGCCTTCCAACTTTCCAGGCAATTGAAGACGAGGTGAGTCAGTTAATTGGCATTGACCAATTTTTCAGCCCTTAGTTATTAGAAATGTCACCGTAATTAGAAGTTAACCGTGCGAATCAACTGGCTATTGGATTTATTCTAAATAGTAGCGCTAGATAAACAAATAAATTACTATGATAATTGACCAGAAGCTATGATGATTGGCATTAATAAAGCTGCCATTATGGCTATACGCTTGATTTTATTAAATGGGCATAGGCATAGCGATAACATTAGCAATACTATGATCTCATTACTCCAAATATATGATCAAAGGCTCCGGGTTTTTTTACAGATCAATTATAAGGTCTACTGGTTGTTAAGGCTCAGCAGGGTTTAGCGCTTAAATGTCTTTGTGCCTTGATATATGAGTCACTTACTGTCCGTTCTTCTCGCCATCTTCACTTCACTGATCGACTTGATCTCCCTGTCGCGAACTTCTTTACCCCGAACCGGCTTTTGCTGCATTGGGTCCCTCACTATGGAATGACCTACCTCGGCATTCCGAAGTAGGATTCTTGTGGGGATCACACCAGCATCACATTGCTTAAAGACTCCTTTTAATTATTATTATATATTTGAAGTATTTACTATCTATAAAGTATTAACGTAACACCTCTATATCTCGTGCGACTGGTGCTAAAATCTTATCTGGTAGCCCAACTGATTTCTGCTCGATGTCTTAAAACTTTGCTTTTCTCGAGGAGTTCATCACATTGGGAGCGCCTGTGATTAGGTTGTACTGTGAGAGGCGCTTTATTAATCCGTAAACAGAATAGAATAGAATCTAACTGTGTCATAATCACCAGTTGGTTTCTACCTCTGATTTATGTCAGGCTTTTGAACTACGACAGACTATATTGAAAGAAAAGCGTCATCGAAGAAGATGGAACTTTATGAGAAAAACAAAGAACATTCACAGAAAGGAAACACACAGGACGACCCTTCACCGTAAAAATCAATATTGTACTCATAAAATACATATACAATAGAACCTTCTCTAAGCAACTACACATAGTATACAATGTCATGTGCATTTCCAACATTTTTAGGTACAATGTATGACCCGCAACCTGTAAATGCTGTAATCAAAGGTTGTAAGTTTGCGACTTCGCTCTAAGCGACCAGCAATAGTTGTTTTGGATATTATTATTCCGGCGCAATAGAAGTCATTGGATTGGATTAGTGCGTTAGTATGTAGTGCGTCTGAAAACACACCTTAGGTCGACCAGCAGAAGGAGTCGTCGTAGAACAGTTGGTACAAATTGACTTCAAGTGACTTTACGAATGCGTCGAGGGGCTCTCTATCCCAAATGCAGAACCTTATCCTGAGTTGGCTGATAACATCTAAGGGTCGACTACTCCTGAATTGCAGGACCCAGGGACAGATAAACAGTTCTTGTGTAACTGAGTTATTTGGATGAGTGGCAGCGTTGAAGGGAAGTCTAGAGGGATGCAGGTTGATCAGTTAAAGATATCCGAGGGTGCTGGAATGCCTGGAAAAGCTAGTTCCTTCTTGAACAGACAGATGGCGAGTGCAACATTTTGGAGTTTTTGTCAGTTTGTTGCCTCCTGTATCAGCTCCAATCGGAAACCGGAGACTCTGATAAGTTAAGATCTCGCTTCTAAGTGATACCTAAAGGGATGTAATAATATTTGTTGACCGTTAACCTAGCTTAACTTTAACATTACCTTTATCTTACATTTCTGTAACTTAACTTGACTGAACTTACCTTTTTACCGTTGCTCCTGAGTTGCCTTGACTTACGTTATTTTAGTTTGCCGTCTTTTAAACTTACCTTTTGTAACGTATTTTCCTCATTCTTGCCTACCTTGCTTTAGTTTAGCTACCACGGCCTTCGTTTCTTGTCTTATCTTGGCTGAAGTTTTCTGACGTGTGTGTGGTGTTGGCTTCGTCGCAGTGTCGACTCCGGTGCATGAATGGACGACGGAGGATGTTGGTCTTTGGCTGGATGGTTTGGACCTTGGCGAATACCGCGAACAATTCGACGCTCATGACATACGAGGACGAGAGCTAATTGCGCTTGGGAGAACCGATCTCAAGGTGAGGTAGTCAGATCCTCTGTTAGAAAGGCATTGTCATTTTCAACACTTTGGATATGCTCCTGATGGGCGCTACACAATTTCTCAGATACGATCGAGACCCGTATCTCCTAAGATTGACTTCTTCTCCTCCTTCGTTAGGTAACGGCGTTTGCTAAAAATTAGATGCATACGGTGATGGGCGCCCTGTGTGGCTACCGACGGTCAAATTCGACTCTTGTAATAACTCGTCATCATTCGTCCAAACTGTACTTGTAATCATACTGCAGTTTGTCAGTTTGAAATTAAACGAAGATTATTATTATTATTATGCTAAATTCTGACAGACATGTACATGTTGTCTCTCATATGCATGGCCCCCAGATGTGACAAGAAGGAAGTGATATTCAAAGATGCCAGAGTTAGCATGATATGAATACACGAAGGCATGTTGAATGCTTTTGCATATATAATACACACTTACGTCTGATTGACACAAGTTCAGCGCCTCTTAAAGGTGTGTGTGTGTGTGTGTGTGTGAGCACTGTAGAAATACTCCCATTCGTTGGTACTTGCTTTTATCTAACCTGAAATTACCTAACAATATCCTTGCTGACCAGGCTTAAATACACCTGGCTTTAGACCTATATTAAATTTATTCTTGTAATTACCACTCAGCTTCATGCCATTTACTCCTAGTTGTACATCGGACAAAAGAAATAATCTTAGTTCTCACAAGGCTCAGTGTAAATATCCTAGCATTAACTGGTTGCTTTTCATTATATTTGACAAATAGGATCTTGGTATATCAAAGGTCGGTCACCTCAAGAGAATCCAACAAGCCATTAAAGAACTCAAGACGTGATCTCAATCCAGTTTCTAGCATTGATCAGACTGGACTACTGCTGGCCGATCGATACCTCACTGGTAGAACCAGTTCGATCGACCAGCGATAAAAACCAACCCAACTTCCGACACAAGAAAACGGGTGGCTCAAAGGCCTTTTTGGATATTTCGAATGTTCTAGGAAATATGCAAATGCCATTTAAGAGACATTTGAAGAGAGGATAGCTGCTTATCTGGTTGGAAAAATTAGTATATGAGAGAAATGCAAGTTGAATAAGATGTTCATGTAGGGCGTCAACGGTCAACGTGTATCTGATTGATTGCCGAAATGACCTATGTTGATGAACACTGATTGACTGATAGAGTATGGGGTGACTAAATAAAGAATGTGTCTAACATGCTCCTATGCCATAACGAAACTCGCCTGTCTGAAGCATTTGGCAAAATGGCGAAACAGTTGGTTTTTACTACTTCAATTATTTTTTCATCAAATAAAAATAAAATCAAGCAATAGTTATATCTTACTATAATTTCTATAAACTCCTCGCGAGTTATCAATTTCTTTTACAAAGTCAGTTACTAGTATTATCCTACCAGAATATTCATATCTTCATTGGTATAATGGAAAGCGTGTCGTGCATTAGTATATGTTTAAATCGCTCGCAAGGCTAAAGCCTGGCTTAGTGATTCGTTGGTACTCATTGCTTTCCAATGCGACAACCTCGATCAGCTTCGTGTGGCTCTTCGATATCGTAATTTGCTCTACAGTTACTGCTCTCTAGTGTTTACCTCTGTGATGGAAGGCCACGTAATACATAAGTAAATTGCTCTGGAATTAAGGCGGAGGAAGAAGACGACGAGGAAAGCGATGGACAGCAAACAGCGGAGTAGACCGACGATTCCGTACGGAATCTCGACTTGGGAGCTAAACGGCGTCGATAAGAAAGAAGCGGTGGTTAACTGGAAGGAAGAAGCGTTGCTAACCTGGAACAGAGATGCTGTATTGGACTGTGATGGAGGTGTGGTATGAAGCTGAACCGAAGGTGTAGTGGAGTAGGAGGAAGAGAAGAAGAAAGGTAAATAGGTAGAGTAAGGTAAAGCCATCTATACGTAACATGACCATATGCATCAACATAGCAGATCGCGGCTGAAAGCACGTCTAGTTAAGTTTTATAATATAGGCTAAAGCCTCATAACTTACGGACGACCAGATAATTTAAGCAGAGGGAAGGTGATCAATTCGACAAGACAAATGCCTTAGCTAAATGCTTCTAGTTAATTGTGTCTGAAAACAATTGCCATGCCTCAGCTTATAATAACTTTGCCATGCAGAATAATTCCTCTCAGTAATTTGGTGGCGCTTGCGGCATTGTTTTACGTTACGTCATCGCATTTGTCAGTAATTATCTAAGGAGAATTAATAGACCGTTATGAGAGATTCCATTTTCCGAACCATTTCTTTCTAGATCCATCATTACTGCAACCTTTGTATTTCCCTTTCCGTTTTACTCAACCCGTTTTCTTTCACCTTCACCCTTCCTTTCCCCATCTCTCTGTCTTTCGTAATCGTACTACCACAAATTTTTAAAGCGCTACTCGAAAGCCAAGCGCAGGGCATCAGCATATTTATGAGCGCTGCATCAAGTCATAGGGTCTGTCCGATTGGTAGTTTGAAGTACGTCCGCCGAATCCTGGTTCCAGTGGTCAGAGGAGGCAGAGCAGCTGCTGAAGTGCGTATCGGTCGTTTAGGATGGAAGGTGGGTGAATGGCCAGATGAATCTGGGTAAGCGTTCTGAAATAGATGGGAAATAGATGGGTATTTTGTGTGAAAATCCAGTGGGGTGATGAATAGAAGAGCCCAAGTCAGGTGATGGAGGGTGTTTGACATTGAATAATGGCGGAGGAACAAACAAGGGCGTAATTATGATACAGATCGTTCCAGAGACGTGGTGTCGTGTTGGTTATGTCGCGATTGGAGATGTGTAGTGATTGGGAGTCGAGGAAGACTGAGACATGAGGATGAGCATGTTAGAGCGTGTAGCCAGGATGATGAAGAGTTCGCGAAGATTATGTGAGATAGGAGCATTATATGGAGTTGCAGGTACGCGGTGGGACTTTGCATTGGATTTACTCCAGGATTCTTAGCCAATGTAGTGATTTGAGGTTATGAGTGATTTGATGAAGTTTTGAAGTTCTGGTGACAGCTCCAGCTAATGAGCTTCGGATACAGTAAACTAAAGACTTCAACTTTAGTGCGAATATAGATTAGAAAGGATCGCACTGGACGCATGCACTGTATAAGTGGTCATCATAACAATAACCGGTTGACACCTGGTCTTAATTGCCTGTGTTTGGCACGCATTTGCTGACCAATTTGGTCATGTCCAGTGCATGTCCAGCGCAACAACGAATAAAACAAGCCAGGCCAGGATCTCAACTACAGGACGAACAACTGTACTGGACACGCTACATGCTCGGACGTTGGCCAATCGCACATAGCTGTCATATGTCATTGCATATACACGTATATAATATCCACAGAACATATAGACCTATGCATATAATATACAACATAACATTGCATAGCAAGGGTTTTAAGGGTTTCAGTCTGTTTTAGAGCCAATGCAAATTATTCTGAAGTTCCTAATAATCCATTTTCTTATCTTCCTCTTTCTGCTTTTGACGGTAGACACTGAGAATATTGTCTTGCCTGACTGACACTTGGAACCGAGGGGTTTGCCTCCATCACTCAGAGGGGGATTGACGCTCCTGAGTCTGTGTGAGCCGAGCTGCTAGAGGAACAGTAGGTTAATCGATTAAGGCATGAACCAAGATAGTAGAAGAATGAGGGGGAGAGCGGGAGTACAGCCTACAACTGGCGGAAGCGATAATGGCTGGAATGACATATATGCGCTACAAAAGACATTCCTTGATCAAGAACGACCCCATGTCCCGGAGAAGACAATGGTATAGCCTCATTGGAATTTCAGAAGTGAGGAACCCCCAGTCGAGCTTGTTCAGCTGCTGGCGGGTACCGAGGAAAATATAATTTGTATTGAGTTTTCTGTGCATGAAATTATTGTTCGTTGAAGCGGTGGCATATTGCAATAAATCATAACGTCATGCCATACTAAAGCAAAACATCAACACGTATTTGAGCATGGATTAGGACAGATTGGCCCCCTGGTATGTGGATAAAGTTAGTTTATGATGCGACAGCGTTATTTGAACTATTGTTCTTTTTGGCAGTGAACCAAAACCTCAGCATTGACCCTACTGACATCGCTCCGGTCACTGGACCGTCGAGCATTGCACCATCGGAACATTTACACGCAGCAGCTGCTGCAACATCCACTCTCATTATGACGACGAACATTGTATGCGTTTGGTTATATTATGCATACATGCAGGCTCACCTACATACATCGCTGCCTGTCTTCCCATTTGTCAGTAGGCCTACGCCTGCATTTTTGTCAATCAGACGGGCTTCGCCCAATCTGTGTATAGCGTACCTCCTTATCCTACCTCCATGCATGTTTGCCTTACTGTCTCTTTGCCCATACGTCAGTTTGCCTTCCCTCCTTAGTGTTTCTCTCCCTGCCATCCTACACGTCTGACTTTCTGTTCGTCTGTATGTCTTGAGTATCTTGACACTTGCCTGCCTGAACTGTACTTGTACAGTCTAGAACTCTAGATGTTAGCACCAGAATTGAGGAGATGTAGTAGATGGACGTTAAATCATTGAAGCATCGACCCAAACTCTGCGCCCGTTGTCAGCTTCCCGTTCGTTAACTGATATCTAGAATTGCGCCTCGTGTACGACCAGCGTGTTAGAACAGGTACGTCAACAGAGGTCAGTATATGTAGTGACACAATCACAGCTGTTGCCGTTGACCTGTAACTCGACTCTTGGGCATTCCCCTCCACCGTTTCTCCCCATAAAACTTCTCCTCCAACTCCTGCTGTACACTCCCCTCCTCCATTGGCTCTCACCCTCAGCAAAAATACGCCAACTCGTTCGACATCAGCGGGCTTTGGTCATTTTGTCGAGTGGTGAAACAATGGTCAAACAGTTGACCGGTTGGTGGTCAAGCAGTCGGTCAAGCGTTTAGCTAGCAACTCCAACGGCCATTCGCACGAGCGCATCTGGACGGATGGTTCGTCTGTCTATCTATTGAACCTGCAGGATATTGTTCCTCAGTTTTTAATGAATCACAGGTCGCGTTGAAACATCAACTCTAGCCATGAAAGTTAACTGCTTTTAGTGCAGTAGGATCTCCGATAATCAGAATCATCGTTTAACAAAGATAATCTCACGTATGGACTCCGTCTAGGAATAACTAAACCATCAAAAGTTGCCTGTTTCAAGGAGTTGTTACTTGCAACCATTAAGGTAGATTTACTGATATGTAGAATCCATTTTAATAAGAAACAGAGCAAGTGAGTACATTTGTGATTACTTTTGCTAAAGCCGCAAGATGACAACAAGTTGCTTAAAACAGATGCTATAAAATAAACATGCTTCACCTTAAAACTAACATCAAGAGACGCGCAGCATTTGGGTAGCCGAGAGTAACATACATATTGACTCATAAACTGACTATTAATGAGCATAACTATCGTGTAGATGATGGACGTTTTAAAGCTACTCAACACAAATCCAAAGCTCTGTTATATAAGCGTGAGTTATAATTAAAACTCTGTAAATAATTCAAATTCAATTATTCTATTGCCTAAATACATCCTATATACCAAGAAGCTCTGCTACCTGTGACAAAGAATGTGAATCCAAGAAACTGGAGAGACGAGATTAGAATGCCGCAAAAACCTCTTCTCAGTTAGCTATTTAGATCTAATAAGGCATAACAACGGTAACTAATTATAAGTATAAACATGATTTTACCAACAGCAAATTGTAATTTGTAGTTCAATTATTACATGAAACTTCTGTTGAAAATATATTTTATTTTATTATACTTATTAACTGCCAAAAATATATTTATTGATTACTGCTGATGACTGTTAATTTAATAAAATTTCACAAAAAGAGTGAAATCTATTTTATTAATGCGGTCATCTATCTAGTCTGTAAGGCAATCAATCAGCCAACTCGTTAGATGCTATTAGCATAATCTGTTTCTTGTTTAGACGATAGACGTCGTTGCATGCGCCCGACTGTCAAAGTGTGGACTTGTTCTGAGACAGCATCGTGACACTATGTTCCACCATCATCACCATCATCATCACCACCACCACCAGTCAGGAAGTTATGAACTATGTTCGTCGTTCTACACGAACAACCCCCTCCTCTATGTCTCACACTATTCCGAGATCATCGTTGCAACAGGTTGGAAGCGTTAAACTAATCTCAGTCCATCTTATATATTCTCGTCTATATATATATAATTATATATATAACTATTAAGCTGACTATTAGACTCACTATCAAACTGACTATTAAGCTGACAATTAAAAATTGACTATTAAGCTGACAATTAAAACTGACTATTAAGATGACAATTCAAAACTGACTATTAAAATGACAATTAAACTGACTATTAAACTGACAATCAGACTGACTATTAAGCTAACAATTAAAAACTGACTATTAAGCTGACAATTAAAAATTGACTATTAAGCTGACAATTAAAAACTGACTATTAAGATGACAATTAAAATTGACTATTAAGCTGACTCTTAAACTGACTATTAAATAGTAATTCGTGAATGAATCGTGAATTAACCAGCTAGCAATTGATTGCTATTGAATAGGTTACGACATCAAAGAGACAAAAGGAACGAGTGGTTCCAGTTTGCTACAGAACGACCCGCTCAGTTCGCGGCGAGAGCTCGTCGAACTGCTGGACTCAGAGCCTCTCTTCGACTACCTCATCCAGAATGGAGTCCTCACCATCTCACAGACGGACCATATCCGCGCCGAAAAGTCTCCGGCCAAACAGAACCTTCTCCTCCTGCGGCAGGTGGATGAGACGGGACAGAAGGGCCTCGTCTTATTCCTCAATGCCCTGCGAATGACCGGACAACACTATCTGGCTAATCATCTGGATGATGGTGATAGGATCGCCGCTTTCAACGGTAAAGCCATCACGATGCTTTTAATTTAATTATGATAATTGTGATTGAGGAGTCATTAATTAATCTATTATTATATGGAATGGAACAAAATCGAATAGATCTTTTGAGGTGGCTATAATATAATTAATGTCGTGAGTACTAATTAATTAGTGTCTGTGTTTTGTTTTCCATTTTAGTCTTACAGAACAAAACAAGACACAATGGTATGTCATCATTATCGTTATCTTCGTTATTCATAGTTGTCGTCATCATCATCGGCAACATCAACAGCAACATCATTTCTCGTCGTCATCATAACAATTATTGTTCTCGATGTAGTATTTGTTTCATTTTCTTGACATACAGCATCGTCATTCTCTCGGCATATATAATTATAATATATATGTACAGTTGTATATATATATATGTATATATACAATTTGTACACTTTGTAATGAATACATCTAGCGATATTAGCAAGCAACTGTCTTAGGCCAAATCAGAACAAGTTATACAATATTCTGACCTCTGTGCAATGTAGGTCAGATCAGTGTTTTCGTGAGAGCGTCATCGATTCGTCTGGCACCAAGCATGACTCTAGCGATCAGCACACTTCTACCTCAGGACTGGATAACAATGGACGACATTCAGCAGACAATAGCCCTCATGAAACAACCGATCAACAAGCGACCGATGCGACACCTAGCGAGGCATCTCAGCACCGCTAGACGCTTCTCTCTGACATCTGACGCAACGTCACTCAGTGACGTCAATACTCCATCCGGTTCACTCCGGTCGTTATCTGAGAGAAACCGCAGCCGAAAACGGCTCTGCCTGCTCAAGTGCTTCTCGTCGCTGTTTCGTCGTCAATGGGCGAAGTCGAGGTCGATAACGACGACTTCCGGTTCGTCGTCGCCGGCGACCTCTGGTGGCGAGTATCAGTCGAAACCGGAAGGGGCTGAAATTCACGCGGCCGTCAACTGCGAACTCACTTCCGACTTCTATGGTGACACGAACATCGAGCTCAAGAACGATGTGCATCTGTCGCTTTTGGATCGTCCCCTTGTGTCGTCAATGGCCACCGGGAAGGCCCTTGCGGCTGCGGTAGCAGTGGCTGCAGTGGCGGGAAACTGCGGGTTCCTGAAGACGCCATCTGGAGTTCGGCCGTCGTTCCGCACCGGATCCAATCAGAGGAACCATCCGGAAACGACGGAGACATCCGCTGCCGCTGTCGATGCCACTGCATGCAAGACACCGTTCCAGCATCGCCTGACCGTCGAACGCCTACGTAAACTGGCCAGCACTGTTCAGAGTTCATACGAGGCGCTCTACACTGCTCTAACGAGCGATGCACTGGCTTCCACGCGAGACACTCTTGTCAGGTATTTGGAGCAGGAGCGAAGTGTGCTCGTGCTGGAAACGACCCGGACTCAGGATGGAGTGGCAATCGTGTGTATCTGTACAAAGTCCTCGCAACTGGAAACGCTGTGGAGAGACTACAGCCTGGAACGACTCCAGATGGACCTGGAGGACAGACTGGTAACGGAAGAATTGCTTGTGGCAATCAACGCCTTGGGGTTGAGGTTGGATGTTGAGATCGGACGGGAGGAGGTCGACCTGGCCACGGCGGAACTCACGGGGTCCTGGAATAACTCCTAAAGCCAGTAGAATTCAGTGGGAAGAGCTTGCGCTGTCCTTGGATCGCTGCTGTGGTCGTGCCATACTGCCCCACAGAAAATCCTTAAACTCGGAGACTTTCTGAGGACGTACATACACATGTTACCGATATCTTTTGTTGTCTCATGATGATAACTCCAACCTTAACACGCAGGGTGTAAACCATTGCATTATATTCGATGAAATAATGCTACAGTACAGTACAGTACCTTCCACATAGAGACTAGGTAATTGTTTTCTACGGATGACATGATATTTGCCATATTAAGAGACTTGCGGTTTATTAGTTATGAATACAAATGCTATATAAATTATGCATCGTGCTAATGTCTGAGTGTTTGAAAATTTATTATATTTAAGAATATCTGTATGAATTGCAGAATTGGACGAATACTATTTCTAGAGGCACTTACTATGTTAACAAACGACAATTGCATATCTACGTCCTCCTTGTACCCCGATGAATATCTTCCACCTATGAGGGACTACTCATCGACATCGTACCCGTGACTACGAGTTATGTCTAAAGTAGTCGCACTACCCTTGCGACACAGCTTGGCCTGGAGACTCCTAACATCAATTACATGCATGTCATCTGTAAGCTGGCGACGAGAATCCGTTGGTTGGTTCCACGCGAGTTAATTTGCAGCCGAGACGATGACCCGGGTACAACCAACTCAATCTCCAAGTTATTAATATTAATATTAATATCTCCAAATTATTAATATTGCTGTGTAGTACAACATGACTGACCATAGGGTTTCATTCTTTGGATTACTGTTAACATTGTCATGACTTTTTCATTAGCTATAGTCATTAAAAAACGACGACTTTGTTATGTCACGATTTTCGCCATGAAGGTTAAAGATGTTTTGAATCTTACTACTAGAGTGAAATACCTTTAATCTGATGCATTAATTATAAATAACTTCCAAATATTGGCGGAGTTATTTACCTGAAAAGCTGGACCATTTATGCTGGCCAACCCTGTATATATATATATGTGCGTATGTATGTACGCATGTATGTGTGTATATCTATATATGTAGTTGTGTATGCAGACACTTTACACAGTACTCGCTAATAGCACACTTGGCATCTATGAGATTGTCAGCGCAAACAAGAGCTTTAAAAGACAATGCAGACATGCTAAGCAGACGTGTAAGTTGGCACAGATGTATGAAACAGTGAAGGTAGCTTCTATCATTGTAAGAAGAAGCAGTTCCCTTAGCTTGCCTTTAGGCTGCCATGGGTATGAAATAATAGATATTTCATTTTCTCAACCTCAGCATATGAGGGCGGCTGTCCATTCCTCTTCCTTACTGTCTCATCGTTCCACCGAGGGTATGTAATGAAATTTATATACAAATAATTATATATATATAGTATATACTCGTCATAACTGTTTAAAATATGATCATCGTTCTCATAAATGACGTTCTGTGCTGCGATGCTACAGAATAGGCGTAATCAGATACAGCGGATTACACGCACATTATATGTCAGACATCTTGTGTCTGACATTCGTACGAATCCTGCAGTGTAGTGGGTGGGTAATGATACAGTTGCATTCCATGTCGAAACGACGTGTAAATCTTACATTACATTACTTCAAGTTGCTTTGCATCACGAAGTGTTACATACATGTAGATTAGTTTGACTTTATAATGTTAAGTTATGTCGCATTGTTCAGTCATATTATTTTCTTGTTTGGTTGCGTCGTGAGAATCGTCGACGGATGGCTCTCATTATGCGAGCGAAAGGGTTTCTGTGTTTTCTCAATGCCTCCTCAGCCGAATTGTCGTCATTGCCTGGAGTCACCTGGAATTGCTCCTTTCCAGAGGCCGACTGTGTGTGGACGGCGGATGGTTGGTGAGTCGTCATCTGGCTTTCTAAGACCTCGATTGGATCATCGGTCCGTTCCGTGCTCGAGTCATAGTTGTTTTGTTGGGCCACGTGAAGTATGTCGTCAAGGATCTGAACTAGCTCCCTGTCCTTTGTGTCGATCTTTCGACAGAGTTCTTGGCAGGAATGAAACATAACAAAACGAACAAATTCGAGCAACATCGCATATCTAACACTTAACTAATCTAAGCTCCGATAAACTGTCTTGAATTGTACTGAAATCTGAAGCAAACTTAAGTCAAACTGTCTTGACTAGAACTAGATTTAACTTAGCTAGGCTGAACGAAGGTTAATTCACCTCATATCACATGTATTAATACATGTGGCTTAAACCGACAAACTGATCGAGATTCGGTTCAAGTTAAACTAAACTAGACTAATTAGCAGCATTAAGCCGAACTCATTAAATTGATCTGGTTTGAACTGATTGAAATGCGCTGTTTCGAATAATTCAAGGCAAATTGCGCTGGGCCGAATTAAACCCAGCTAATCGGAGCTAAACTAAATCAATTTTACATAACGGGGACCTAAACCGAAATAAGTAAGATATATAGATGACTTAAGTGAGCTGATACTAAAAACTATTTATTCGACTACAATGTACAGAAACTGCTGCTGATTACTCAATATCAGTTGTTATTTGCCCCCATAAGAGAAGATATAAATAAAGTCCTTATAAATGAACTAAAGTCGTTTTTACGATTCAGCGCAATCATATGCTGAAAAATAATCTAAGATCGATATTGCTATCCAACGATTGTGGTTTCGAGCTTTGCTGATGGGACTCGCGTAGCAACCTTAGACAAGTTTCACTGCTGCCTATCGCTTCACTGACCTTTCTACGCTCACCATACGGGTAAATGAAATAAATGTACAAATAAAAAGGCAGGTAGGGTCTGATGAGGTCAGACCAGATGAAACCAGGTCAGGTCACACTATTAGACAATTGAGAACAGATGGCTTGCGAACAAACCTGCCATTTCCTTATGAAATTCTTTATCTCCAGACAATTCTTCCAAAACGACTCCTAAGCGAATAAAGGCAATTTGAAAAAAGACTACAATATAGTTACAAGTACGGATATACGGAGGCAGAAGGAGTGACAGACAGGAGGAGAGAGAAGACAAGGAGAGAGGAAAGAAGAAAGGCTGCTGGGAGATAGAGAGACAGGGATGGAGTCTTCTCCTCTCCAGGGCCAAAAACCTGTCTTTACCCGGGCGAACGCCGGGTGCCCCAGCTAGTGTTCTATAAAAGAACATTCTCAAGCCATACCTCACACTCAAAATTTCAACAGTTATCACATTTTTACTTTATGGCAGCTTTGTGAGATGTAAACCGCGATGAGGTGCGTCATTCTACACTGATGTTTAATGATAATTGACTGCATATATAATCAACATAACATATAAATACATACACATATACTTGTATGCCATTATAATAAAGATAATCCTATCCTGGAATAAGGAACTGTAATTCTACCTTGAAATTCATCCGATTTCGCATCCTTTCTCCTTGGAAGACTTCTTCCACTCCACAAAGTCGTCTCCTCTACGAAATAGAAGGTGAATAAATTACAGTTTAACTCTCTTGGCGGCTATTTAATTTGAAGCAAGAACTGAACTGGCTATATTACTCGTATGTGCGACTACCCACCATCCTGAAATGGTCGGTGAAAGAGTGCCAGCACGTGTTGACGGGAGATTTGAAATGGTCCCTCTTCTGGATTGCTGTGGTCGTCTTCGCGCTTCAGTCGAAAGATCGGTCTATTGCTTTGTGAAGAGGTCCTTACGAGACACAAGTGGCAACAGGTGTTACACCTTTTAGCTCTATGGCGTTCGACCTGGCAATCATGTTTCTAGGAGTTTCTATTTAGGTGGGCAATACAACTTACTGGAATTGGTGCAAAGTCATTTCGTCAAATATTGTGATGACAGGTAATGCATTGCAATGAATGGTAATGCAACACAATGACAAGCAATGCACTTTAATGACAGGTAATGCATTGCAATGAAATTTAATGCACTGCAATGAATGGGAATGCAACGCAATGACAAGCAATGCACTTTAATGACGGGCAATGCATTGCAGTACCAGAAGTCTCACACAAGTAGGAATATTAACCGCTAGGATGAAAATGAAAGCCTACTGAATCTTGACTTACTGTGAGGTCCTCGAATTACGTCAGCAATATTCCAGCAAGACCCTAAAAAGCAAATACATATTAATAGACTTACAAGATTTAGGAGGATGCCCTATAAAAATACTTCCCTACATCATCGTAGAAAGCAGGTTGTTGAGAGAGCGAATCAGTTGAAGTAGGAGACAGATTCTTATAATGACTAATGAACTTAAGAGAAGCAGATTATCAGGTACATGAAGTTACGTTAAGTAACATGTTATCATGTTAGACACATCATATAAAGTCACCTGTCATCATGTTAGATGCGTCACATTAAGTCACATGTTATCATGTTAGATACGTCTTGTTGACTCACATGTCATCATGTTCTTTCGTATTGTGACGTCAGCTGAAATATAGCAACACCGATAGTTTTATTTTGTTTTGGTGTCATTGACGACGATAATGACACCGATAATGACGACGACTAGGGTGATAATGATAATGCTGATAAATTACCACGACAGGCTGGTATATAAACATAACTTTCATATTATCTTCCATTACTTAGAGGAACATATGACCCTAGTTACAATGACCAGTAATGCATAAAATGATGAATCTTAAAACTATAAGAATTTCAATTAATCTGATTCAGATGAAAAGCTGATAACGAAGACGATATATCCCTGTCAATATCAATGTATCCATGTCATGATCTTTGTTAATTAATTAATTGCGTGAAGCTGCTTACAAAGTCTGTAACTTGTCTTTAGAATTTCGACAGCCTGTGAAGCGTCCAAACATTTCACTCCTGAATTGGGCAAAACACTTGTATTCAACGGAAGATCAGTGGCAGTGAATATGGGGAGAAGACATACAAATATAAATTAAGACAGGAGAGAGAATTCTTAATGCTACAAATTTGAGAAGGGCTGTTTTGATCCCAACGATGGGTCACTTCTTAAGTTGAGACCCAAGGAATCCCTGAATTTGACAATCATGAAAGTTTTTGAATTCTTTTCAAGTACAATGCCACATCATTGTTTTCTTTATCTCAATCCAGCTTGTCCTGCGTTGCTGTATGTTATCGCGCTTAGCTTTAACTCAGATCACCTTACTTATCACTTGGTTTTGCTTCTAGTTGCCTTACTCATTTGTTTCCACTTACTTGCACCTCGAAGCTGTTCAATGTCAACTGTATTACTTCACAGATTGTAATAATTGCCTAATAGGAATTTATTTGAAGGGGTCTTCGATAGCGGGGCTACAGAAGTCTGATGAATTTAACTTATGCTAAAGAGCCTGTTCCGATCTTCGAGCGTATCGAGCTGCGCTATACAAACGGAGTGGGAAAAGACTAGTCACAAACAAGAGAAGATCTTCGACTAATGATTTAATACAATCAATTCTAAACTATACAAAAGCAATACGATGAATTCTATCTAACATGAACCAATACAATGTTCGTAAGAAATGCCTATCGGCATTATAACTGAGAATACTCAATTATACATGTACATTGTACCTGAGAATATCAGTTTGATACATTACGTTGCGTAGTAGCTGTTCGGCGTAGTCTGACAACTTCATCATCTGTACGATGATGAAGTTGTCAGGTACAAACGGATACTATATTAACTATTGAAATGATTAAGTTATATTATAATTCTAACAATCAGGGTCCATAACAAAGCTAGACGTTCGAATGCGAGCCTCAAGTTGTATCTGCGCGGCGGCCGTCGTCTTCCTGTCGTAGGTCCTTCCACCTTTAGCTCCTTCCACGTCCGACCTCTCTTCCTCAATGCCAGGGTCCCAATATAACCTATTCTATCAAATCGCATGGACTGGGCGTTCCCTCAGTTAGCTTCGCTGATGAAATGACATTAATTAATAAGACGCTGTATGTCTTCATTGGTCAATGAATTAATAGGTTAGTCAATGACTGTCACTGAATAATGGGGCTAAATTTATAATGATAAAATAATAGCTAGACTAAATGTTCGAATCATTCATTAAAATATATACTAACTGCTCTAGCATGGCTACAGATCTATCGTATCCAACCTGGTTCAAATTTGACTCTTGCATCTTCAGCGTCTCCTTCCGCGTTCTTCTGGGCCTCGTTTGCGAAAGCGGAAGTTGATACAGCTTCCGGGATTGAAGAAACCACACAACAACCAGATGATGCATCCTGTGTCAAGCTTTCCGTTGGATCTTGTGATGCGCTGATGACGTTACTTTCAGCGTCGATTTCGATCTTATGATCCGTTTCCGGTCTGAAATTAAAAGGACTTGTCTCCCCATGAGGACTCCCACTCTCTTTAGCGATATCTTTTTTCTCGACCAATTCGAAACGAGGACAGGTACAGTCGAGAACAACATCAGGACAGAAGAGGTCGATGTTCTCTGCTGGTACGTCAAGGGAGGGTTCAAGGAAGGGTTCTAGCGAGGGTTCCTTGTGTTCCGTGTTCTCCGGAATTCTAGACGTCTCGATTTCAGAAGTGCCACACTCCAGAGTCTCCGTTGCAATGGTGTCAATTCCGCGAATTTCGAATCCAATGGCGCCACCTTTGGTACTCGAACTACATCCAGCAACGTCAGTTTCCGCCATTACATGTGCTTTTCCTATTGTACACTTCAGCTTTTCCGTATCACTGTAATCAATTTGGATTGAGCTTTGACTCGAGCAATGCCTTTCCTGCGTGTGTATTCGGTTACACCAAGATCAGTGGATGACTAAAGCCAAACGACAGCAAGTCCCGTCTGCTTCTTATCCGGTGGTTAATGCGTGCATCCCTAAAAATAAAAATAATTGCTCGAAGTTATATATAGCTATATATGTATATGTATATAAGTTTACAACACGTTTAGAGCGAGCAGGGCCCAAGAGCAGATACTCTTTTAACACTAAAAGACCGAACTCGTATACATAATATCTCCCTCGAGTGAAATACACTCCCCACAGATCATTGACCAACATCCAAAATCCAAAGTTAACTCTCAATTAAGCATCGGATTAATAACACTTTTCTGTATTTTTGCCCGTCTTAGAACACTAACGCATTATTTTTCTCTTCTCTTTCCGACTTCTAATGGGTAACAGTGTTTCCCTCTTCGCTGCTATAACCCACTTGGATCTCCGATCGTTAACATATTCCACCTTCTATATTAGCCCATCTTAACATATAATGGACATTGCTAATAATATTGTACATTTCTTTTTTTCAACCTCTTTCTATCCTCTCGTTCACTAGCATGTTCCACTCCATCCTTCCAATGGTCTATAAACCTTAGAACATTTGTCCTTCCTCTTTCCCTAAGAACTCACTCTAACCTCCACTCCCTCCTACTTTCCTCCAGGGTTCAGCCTATCGTTTCAACCAGAGACCGTTGGCTTCCTGACCCTGCACCTTCCTTCCAACCGCCTACGAGATGTTTATACAACGAAACCCAGATGGAAATTCCTGTTTACGCACGTAGCCCGCCTTGTAACGCGTTACAGAGCGTTTGGCCTTGGCGTGTTATCGTAAGCAGCAGCCAAATCTTATCTATGACCGATGCCTTCGGTTTCCGGCCTCCACCGATTTCTTAAGGTCAAAATGCTTTTGTAGCGCTAGACGTAGGAAAAAACTAAGATCTGTGGTGATGCTTTTAACAATGATACTGATGACGTCGTAGTTGATGACGGTGCCGATGTAAGGTGCACTAGTTATTTATGATGACGAGAATGACTACCGTCATCTAGATCGAACATCTACAAAGCGCCAATCTACAATTCGGAGGTGCATCCTGCCCAAGTTAATGCTATCACTGACAAATGAAACGGACCACAGGCGTTTCAGGAATACGATGACGAAGTTGAAGATGGCAACGTAAGGCCTATGATGTCAGTGAAGTTGAAGGCAAAACCAGTTATGAAGATGATGGTGATAATCGCAATGAAAACATTTAGGTTCTCGACGACGATTGTGATCATGACTCTCAGATGGGTGATCGAAAGGGACCAGATGCCAAAATTCCAATAATTTTGTTTTTTACAGAAGTTATTATATCAGCTCTCCGTCTCTGTCTCGCGATCAGTCTCTCCATCCCTCTCTCTCTCTCTCTCTCTCTCTCTCTCTCTCTCTCTGTCCATCTTCGTCTTCGTCTGCGTCTCTCTCCCCTCCAGTCTTTAGCTTTCCATCCTCAGCAGACTAGAGAAGAGAGATGTAATCTTATGCGGTCTAAAAGACAGGTTGCAAGTCTGTTCTCGATTGCACTCGAGGGGTCTATCTTGTCATCTAGGGGGCTGATGGCCACGAAGGTAGAGGGAAGGCAGAGAGAGAAGGCCGATAAGAAGCCAGACGTTTTCAGTCAAACAGATAGAAGCACTGGGATCAGCACGAAGTAGAAAGACAGATATATACATATACATGTATATATATGTATGTACTGTATGCATATATTGTATCTATGTATATGTGTATGTATGATTGTGTGTGTATGTGTTCATGTGCGTATGTATGTATATATATATGTTTATATGTACGTATGTATATATATATGTATATAGTATATATATATGTATACATGTACGTATGTATATATATATGTATACAGTATATATATATATGTATATATGTACGTATGTAAGTGTGTGTGTGTGTATGTCTGTATGTATGTACGTGTGTATAGATGTATGTATGTATGTATGTGTGTATGTATGTATGTATGTATGTATGTGTGTATTTATGTATGTATATGTGTATGTATGTATGTGTGCATGGTTGCATGAATCTCGAAATTTCTAAGGCGCCACTTGAAAGCCAAGCGCAGATACCAGCCTATTCGCGAGTGCTGTGTGGAATCAGAGGATCTTCTTGAAGGGCAATCCATGTGAGGTTAGGGTCCTGGTCCAGTTCAAGAGATGTTAGAGTAACTGTTCAGTCGGATGACACTTAGGACGAGAGTTGAGGGCATATGATCGGATGAGAAAGAGAATCAGTTCTCAAAGAAATGACACTTCAACTTTGAGTGAGAGGCACGTGTGGTAATGTATAGAGCAGCCTGAAGTAGATGATGGCGGATGCTTGGCAATGATGAAGATGGACTCCAACAGTCAGCTAGTCAGCTACTTTTTTCCTAAAGGATCAATTGTCCGTACACGGTGTATGGCTATATAGGACACACTAATATGGGGAAAGATGGAATAAGATACCACGATATATAGAGAGAAAGCTATATCGAGAGAGGCAGTTAAATAGAGAAGAGAGAGACATAGAGAGGAACAAGGAAAGAACAAGGAGAGATACATACACATCGGGAACAGACTGGGTGAGACATCCATGGGAAGAAACAGACAGAGATACAATAATTGGGGAAGAGGAAGAGACAGTTTAAGAGAGGTAAGGACGACAACGAATAAAAAATGAAAAGAGTCGCTTCTAGGTGCACTTTTAAACAGGTGCTATATATGTATGTATGTATGCATGTATTATGTATGTATGTATTTATGTATGTATGTATGTATGTATGACATTGTATGTTTCTTAAAGTCTTTATTGTATTGTATTGCGTACAAAATGAGTACAATATTAGGAGGATCAGCATAAAATATAAATAAATGTAGAGGAAATGCGTTTTGAAATGTAATTAACTAGTATATGGCATGCGTCTTAATTACTGACGAGCAACTGCTATTGCGGCGGAGTCTGATGGAAAAGGCATCAACTGATGACTAATCAAGGTCAAGCTAATTCAGATCAGTATGCAGGAAATCTATCAACTGGGACACAGACTTGGAGGACTAGCAAGTAACTAAGCAGAACGATCAGAGTTTCAGTGTGAAGTGTGTTTGCTCCATGGACGCTATTATTTAGTCGCATTGTAGTGTTAAGTGTTTTATTTTAAAATGTCCATATCAGCACACAAACTATTGAATATGTTAGAACTGACTCCGTTTTAAGCAATGCTACTGAGTTGATGGCTCCGTATTTCTTCAATAGTCATTAATATGATCTTGTGAGAATTATTCCGCTTCTCGAGACAAGCATCTCTGTAGCTGGCCAGCTACTGCTGCTGCTACCGAGCAAAGGCACATAGACTGCAAGTCAGACTTTTCACCAGCTATTGCAGCAGCAAACGCTGTTTTCAGGTCTTAATTTGATTTGCCTTAAATGCGTCTGTCGCTAAAGCCTGCAACAGTAGTGTGGCCTGAAAATTTCGTAAATTATTAAATTTATGTGACCTGTTGAATTACGGAACCAAATACTGATTTGTGCTGAGAAAATCAAGTTTTACTCTAGTAGAGGAAGTTTAAAGACATGAATTTGCATGTTTTACCCTTTACAGGGTCCAAATAAGAGTTGGAAATTAAACTGTCTGCACATATTATGTGCATGTAGTAAGCTTTTGATGATGCCTCCCGCAGGCTGGCTTTATCAATCAAGTTCATACTGAATGGTGTCACAATATACTCGCTTTTTTTAAATTAGACAGTAGACTCGACTGATGTTCCTAGAAATGTCTTGATGGAATATTTCGTATAGATAGCAACTGTCGATAACAATAACGATAATGCTGTAGATGATCTACAGCAGAAGTCTCTTTCACCAACTTAATCCCTGATCAATATTTTCCATCTGGCGGTAGGTTGTTGATTGAACCTGCTAGTTTCACACGTAATCTGCTGCAGATTACAATGGCGCCAGTCTTCCATCTGTCTTTAGGGCTTAACTATCTTCACGTCGTTTGTCTTAAAGGCGTTAACTCTATTTGTTCCCTCAAAATTGGAGGTATATGCTGGGAGAAATACAATACAAGCTGTATTCATACGCAGATATTTCTTGGGAATTAGTTAATCAGCAATTGAGCTGTTTTAAAATTTGCTGCAAGTTCTTATCGCCGTTGGTCTTATTCGGGCCAAGCAATTCAAGCAAAAATGTCTACGAGATTCACTTACGATCACCTCCACAATAACCGTTCTATATACCATTCCGGAATGTCCGTTAGTAGGTAGAGATGCATCACAAGCAGTCGAGCGGCGTAAAATTGCCGTAAATGACAACGAATTCGTTATGAAGTCAATTTCTCTTTAGAAACTTCTAAATGCTTATTTGAACAAACTTACAGCATAAGAATATTAATTTCTAAATAGTTATGCTACCTCACATGAGCGACAGCAAAGAGAGGACTTAAGGCGAACGAGCTATTCGATCTCTTTCAAGACGACAAATTCGCAATGGCAGCAATATGGGATCTATTAATGACAAAGCATACACTACTAATCGACATCATTGTCGAGTTAAAAACAAAAAATCTAAACGCGAATGTTGAAGATATTGTTAGACTGGTTATTGACGAGGCTGCACAAGGTACTGAACATAAATTTCTAGAAAAGAAGAGCAAGATTTCATCTATTGAACGTGAAACTCTGACCTACAATCAAAAATTGTCAACATTGAACATAGTTCAAGATTGTAGATGAACCTAGTTATTTACGGTATAGTCTTACACTCATTAATAGCCCCCCTCCGATTCCTTGTGTCTCTTCTAACAAATTTCTTGGCATCCAGGTCGATCAGTTTCTTTCACCGTAGGATCACATCGCCAGCATATCATCTAAAATTGAAAAGACATTGGTCTTTTCTCCAGTGTAGCCTACATCCTATGTGTACCAACTAATATTCCACTTAATCTATAATCATACAGTGATCCACCCATATCTTACGTATTGTAATGTAGTATAAGCGTCCAACTACTCATCAAGACTACTAAGATAAAATTTCCTTCAAGCAATAGTTATTCGATTGATAATGGGATCTTACTAAGTTACTAAGCCTGTCGATGGTTTTCTAATGAAATATAAAGCATTGCTGGTATTTTGACTATACGTCAAATAACTTCCCTCCAAACGAACGAATTAAACCATCAATTCACAAACAACTTATATACCGCTTCCTATATTTAGTGGGCAATTTATACTAACTTCTGCTACTAATCCTTATAATGTCCATTCCTCTCTCAATTATTGACCTAACCTTTTTTAAACCAGCACCAGTCAATATTCTATTAAATGGGCTACATAAGACCGATCACTTGGAATATGACACCAATTAGACAATTGTCTATCAAGCAATATCCGACTTCAAAGTTAACCCTCTACATAATTAGTATGCGCACATATAGCCTTAGTTAACTAGTCATGATAATGAACTATGTTCTGTACTGATCCTGCCGCTTAATGTTAAGTAAGAAAGAGTAGGCCCTGTTCTCGGGAGCCATCGGTCTCTGAAGATTTTTTCTTTTCATATTATCCCTCTTCTCCACTTACTACTGTTTTGTAATGTATTACCATCATTGTATGTATTCTACTGGCTGAGGTGATAATAAAACATTTGGTTATGGTTATGTTTGTATTTATGCTTGCATGCATGCATTTTAGTGTGCATTAATTTAGTTATGGATCTTGCTGGTTCTTTTTATAGCGTCTTAGTATGCCTTTACAAATGCGCTTATATATAATTTATATAGCCGAAGCACTGAAACCTTTATATACAGCTGAAGTGCCGGAGCATTCGTAAATAGATGAAAGAGACCTACCAAACGGTTTCAAGAGGCTGCGTTGGTGTCTGCTAGTATCAGGCATCGAGCCTTGTACAGGTTTTGAGAGCCATTGAGAACAGTTCAGGTTCCTTATCAAAAGATACCACGATTTCGCACCAGAGGGAAATTAACCTCTTAACTCTCTGTATATGTATACTATTTCAATGCGTGTATGTATCCGTGTATATAGCATTATACACACTAAATTTTTATGAGCATATACAGTCAATATATCTAGGCCTGTACATATATATGATTACCGTCCGAAAGTGTGTGGTTTTTGTGTGCATATTGTCTATGGTCTAGGCGTTTACTTAATCAGGCCAAGCGTTATAGTGTGCGACGGTTTTATTGGGGTGATTATCTGGAGGTTAACGAACATACGGACAGAAGCAAAGACAGAGACATGCAAAGAGACTGACCTGCGAGCTAAGACATATACTCAGACATACATATACAATTTAGTGAGAACTTAGCTGGTACTAAAACACGATATCAAAGCTAAGATAACATCGCAACCAACGAATCTATTGGCCGTAAGATGTCACTCAGCCCCGAATAATTGTACCTAAAATTTATGTAGATTGTAGCATATAAAGCGCTTAATTAAGTAGATCGGCTTCAATCGGTCGATATAGGTCGGATCATGTCATGTACAGAATAAGGCGCATAATATTCTTTGATCCATATCATAATATTATATGATATGAATTGGATAACGAAACATATATCGCAAAGACTGGTGTCTACATCATAAGTTTAGGGTAAGGACCAGCAGTACTAAACTCATGACAGGAAGAATGAATCTGAGCGAAGCAGAGAAGAAGACTTCTCCAAGCTCCTTACAGTACTCAACCTATTCCTAAAAGCAATAAATTAGGATTGGGAAACCAGCGAAGCAAAATACTGCAGCCCGAAAAATTAAAAATTCTTTGTTCCAGACATTCTCAACGAAGGCATCAATCATTGAAATCTAAATATACATGCCAGAAGGGGAGAGATATTTGCTAGCCTGCTTCATCGGCCGGAGTCAATGCTCTAGCGAATCGCAAGTAAGACTTGTAGCGCGATTCAAAAGCCCCAAAATAATAGTAGATTGGATAACAAAATACGAAAGCAAAAGGCATATTACAAGCATTAATGCACGCATGTATCTGAACATTAGACTATAGGGCCTACTGCGACGTATAACATCTAGAAAGCACAAAGCTTTTTCAAACATAGGAGGAGACAGAAAAGAGGAGGATAATGACACATATATGTAATAAGATGGACACATACACACGTATATGCTTGTCTTTGCATTTGAACAGCCTAAGCAGCACTTTATGTAATTGACCCTGTGATGATGGGAGCATGGCTTCTTTCAACCTCCTCTGCTGAGTCGATTGTTACCATACAGCGGACATGATGAGCAGTAAGTCCTTCACAGTTCCGCACCGACATTGATCGATGCTTCATCATTAGATATTAATTGCCATTTAAAATGCGCAATAATCATAATAATATCAATGACAACGATGATGATGATGACGATGATGATGACGATAATAATCATGATAATAAAGGTTCATAATTTCTACTTAAAATCTTGTAATCTTTTCTTCCAATTCCTGTTACAGACCGATCAGTACAATAGAAAAAGTGGACTTCAAATATTACTGTGATGGAGAGATACAGGTCGACATCTCGTCTCGTAGGTGGACTGTGTCCAATCACGCAACCGCCCTCATCTCATAGCTAATGATATTTACACTCATTACCACTTCGCTCTTTCCTTCTCAATGGCTCATTGATTTTATATTACTCAATATAAACAGTCTCCGGTCTGTCAATTGGATGGAGGCATAATGCTAATAAACGAATATAATGATAATACATTATAACTTGTAGGCCACTTGATTCTAATCGTGAGCTAAGATATACATATATCTTGCACCGTGATTCTGCTATACCTCATAATGTTTTGTATTTGAGGCGCTTGAACATTTAGAGTATTTCAGCTCATCAACCTCAAAATCAAGATAGAATTTCAATCGAAGTTTAATCAATTTAATAAAATGAGTATTGACTCATTTTTCAATCATTATGTCATTTGACCAGGGCTGGGTCTGACGCATTTCTGAGTAGATGTATTGAATTACGCCCGCGCTATATAAATCCTCCAATGAATAAATAATGACTCGGTTTAGTGCACAATTGTTGGAATTGCGTATAATTTTAGTGTTTGGTCTTTGCTTGACATTGCCAAAATACAATCACTTCATTAAGTTTATTTTGAATTTCATTAAATACCCCGTAATTAGGCTTAAACACTATTTCAATCTAGGTGCTTCATTTCAAAGATTTGCTAAATAATTGTGAATTCGACAATGTCTGTAGCAGTTGTCAAATTTTAAAACACCATGGAGTATGATAACTGTAGCTGGATCATAAGGCAGTGATTCATCACTAGTTACTTTAGATTTTATTTGTTTAAATTTTCCCACTGCCTTGAATTAAAGGCAGTAGACGAACGAAAGCACCCAGAATAACATTCCTTGCGAATAAGAACCCGCAAACTAGAGCAGTAGCCCCCAAGCCGCCTAAAAATATTTCATGCCAAATAATAAAAAAAATATATGAATATAAGAGATAATATAGATAATATTGAGAACATCAATTATCCAGACGTAAAAAAATAATAAAAAAATAAATAAAATTTGTCCAGAGGCGAATGTTTTTGGCCAATCTGGCTCGCCAATCCATTGTTATAAGATTGTAAAATGAGGACAAGCATGAGGGTTATTATGCACCATCAGCATGAAATATAACAAATTCTCTGGCACTGTTAGCTGCATTGGGAAAAACGTAGGCTGCGTCTAATGCGTATATTATTATCTGCCAACTTCGATTCTCTACCCGATGCAAGCTTATTTCAGAGATTCAAATCTGCGACTAGGGCGGTCCCTGCACGGGGACCATAGATGGTGCGACGCTCATTGAAGCGGGCAAGCGGTGGTGAAGGGTTTAACCCGATCAGATTCTCATATTAAAATGAACAGAGTCTGGGTCATCATCGGCTGCAATAGAAAACGCGAAACATTTACATTTTCATTATTCGTGTTGCAAGGCGCGATAATGTGAAAAATGTGCACAATTATATAATAAAATAGATATGGAATAGATTACTATTTTATATAATACAGCGATACAGTGAGAAAGGGAAAGAATAATAGATATGTATTCAGATCTTGAATTAGAACAACTACTAATTTAGCCAGGCAAACAAAGAGACAGGCAGGCAGAAGCGTGAAGAGAGTGACAGACAGACAGACAGACAGACAAAGAGACAAACAAACCGATTATGAATAACGGAAATCAACTACTAAGTTAGCCAGATAAATATGGCGACTGATGAACGGGAAGAGAGAGGGATAGAAACGATCCAAACGGAGACTAATAGACAGACACCGATCTTTGAGATAGATAAAGGAAGTCGACTGTAGTTTCTCTTTTAACGGTAGTGTTTTTCCAAATGAGATCAGTTCATGTTATTCCCAGCTAAGAATTCGATGGTATTGACGGCGTCTCTTGCGCTAAGTTTTCCTCTTCAGAATGGAACGTGGAAATTCCTCTTGGAAAGCCAGTTCATCTCTGCGGAATCTTCTTTTTCGAATCTCTGTCTGGTCCTTGACCTTGCCCGTCGCGAGAGCCGCCTGCAGCTCAGTCTACTCATGGAAAAGTGGAGGTAAATGCAGATGAAAGTATTCACTTTAATTTGGAATAATGCTAAATTTTGAGAACATTATTATCGTCACCGGTATGTGTCATCACATACCTCATCATCGTCGTTATCATTGGCCTCGTCATAAAAATCATCGCCGTAATTAGTGTCGTCGTTATCATGTCATAAAGTATTCGTCTTTACAGAAACTTGCCATCACTTCGTAATCATAAATCACCTATAGCCACATATAAACATCAATTCGTCATTATGATCATCATCGTTATAATCTTCATTACCGATTATTTTGTCATTATCTTTGCCATTGTCTTCATAAATCAGCAATAACCGCGGCTCATATATATGCAGCGTCATTGTCTCCTTCAGAACAATAACAGGGTAGTCCCCAAATTCGCCATCAAAGGTATGGTAGCAATCGCCGTGAAACTCCATGGGCTTCATGATAATGATGCTCTCAGTGTTCTCGCTTTCGTCGGGGTGTGTAAAGTAATGAATAAGACTGGCGTGAAGAGCAGTAAGAAGCAAGATCGAGTCTTCTACCCAATAACGCTAACTTGTCCTCCGTTCGCTCTACGGCGGTGGCATTGACTAATTAAATGTAGGACGTCTCGGATGTCTTGCATGACCCCGTACAGCTACATTTGGCTGAGGCTCCTGTTGTAACTTGTGATCAGCAGATCATACTATAGGCCTACTTGTAATCATACTACGTTGTCGTCTTCTTTAGTTTCTGCCCTTTCGGCAGGTTCGCATGTTCAGTGTCGCCACTTCCCTCTGTTCTGGGCCTCCTCTTTTATCCTCTTGTTGGCTGCCCCTTCCATCATCCAGTCCAGGATCATTGCTCTTCGTTTTCCTCTTGTCTCTTTTCTTTCATTTTCCCCTCAATGATGTTTTGTAATAGAGATCCGCCTCTTAGTGCGTGCCCTGTCCATCTCCTTTGTCGTTCTCTTATTGTCTTCACCAATGATCTATTCTCTTCTATCATTTGTAGTACTTTCTCATTCATTCATACATTTCGAAAATTTACATAGCGCCCTTTCAAGAAGCTTACTCAGAGGCGCTAGTTCTGTGCTCAGCAAAAGACGCACTTGCATCGGGGTGGCCTAGCATATTCAGCATACTAGCTATTGCCTACTTCCCGGACTCACTTTCGTATGAGTTCAAACTTGTGCTGACTGCAGCTCAGGTTCTCGAGTTAGCAGAGTGTTATCGCTTTCAGCCCATGGAGTTTCAGCTATACTTTCAGCAAGATTGAGTGATTTGCCAAATCAAGCTTTTTCAAAAATAAAATGCTGCACATAGATTCATGTCCAATTGTCTATGTGTGTGTGTCTTAATATGGGGTCATTTATCGACGGGCTTTTTATTGCCCACAGTGTCTACGTTTTTGGCAGATATGAAAAGTATGCCTATGACATCAACATGACCAAATTGATGACCATCAAGACAGAACGAATCTGTTAAACCAGAAAACTGACGATTGCCACACTGATAGAGGTTTGGCCATAAAATGACAGTTACGATGAGAAATTATGTTCGATGAAACCAAAAGTGAAAACAGATAAAGCGCTCAAATTGGACTGATAACGGATCGATCAGGGAAAGATTAATTGCAAAAGTACACAAACGTTTCGTCAATTGTCCTCATCTGAAAGGAAACGACCAAACCTGGATTCGAGGAAAGGGGGCATGGCAAACTAAAAATCATACTGAACTACCTTGATCAGCCTGAACAAGTAATATTTCTCTTAGGCATTGATTGGCAGCTGTCTTAGGGTCATCTTTCCCAAGATTCTTAAGATTGGTCCTCATGCTAAGTTTAACTTAGACACGTGTTTAGCTTCAAAAACTATCCATAAAAAGTCACTTTATTCTGGTCACATAATATGGAGCTTCAGTCCTTCATTCGTTCATTCGCTACAAAGTAGCAACCTTTAAGAGGTGCTATGTACATAGCACCTCTATAAGGTTGTTACTCAAAGGTGCACCCCAAACACAGCACGGCTAAAAGAACTGTTTAAAAACTAGAGTAAACTGCGACAGAATGGACCCAGTGAAGCAAGCCCAGCGCCAATTGGAACCCATTCCATATAGACTGAGAAGGGAAGGTTCTGCCGTGTAAAAATATTGGCAAAGAACAAAAGGAGCACCCCGGTTTCCCGGAGAGGAGGGAGCTACGACATTTGTTGCCAGAGACTTTGAAGCAAAGCTCGCGCATGTCGACTTGGGCAAGGCCCAGCCACACTGCAAGACAAGAGCGAGCGATCCGAAATACGATACAGAATTGGTAGGGGGAGCCAGTCGATCGTATTACGACGTATTACGAATCGATTGCAGTGACTTGAGGTGGGTTCGAACCTGCGAACCTTATGTTGCAAAGCACGGAACATATCGCACGGAACATATCGCCGATTCCCTATTATTCACCCTTCACGTAACCATAATTGCAATGCACCCGATATCTTCCTGATCTTCCCAAAGGACGCTTCTATCTATAGCCATTACATCCACATAAAATTGAAAAGTTGGACAGGTACTGAAGACATTTATTTCAATTTTAGAGAAACGTTTCCAGGTGAAAATGGGAGACGTCTCTTGTCCATGTTCTCATATACATGGTGACGGAATAAAAGCCGACTGCTCCAGTAAGTCACTCGGTGCAGTCCCAACAAACCTACCAAATAACCTAGAAGTCTTGATCCTCAATAATAACAGTCTTAAGATTCTGAGAAATGACGACTTCCAGGGATGTGACAGATTAAACACACTCGTGTTGTCGAAAAATAGCCTGTCAAGAATTGAACCACGTGTGTTTAAAAGTACTAAAGATCTTGAAGTCCTAGATCTACATTTGAACGATCTTTCATTCAATCACGATTCGCTTCCACTGGGAATTTTCTCTTCCTTAAGCAAGCTGACGACGCTATCACTTCAGACTAATCTGTGGACCAGATCGGACCAGTATCCAGACTGGATTTTTGCTGATCTCAGAAATCTGAGGACGCTGAGCATCGATGGAGTTCCGAATGCAACATTTGGAAGTGACTTTAATCACCTGTCGAATCTGAAGACGCTCGTCATATATGGTGGTTTAAATACGATAAGAAACGACACACTTCAGACACTGTCGCAATCTCCTCTAGAACATCTGAGCATAAAAACGGGGAAAATCTTAGTCAACTTAGAACCGATGAGTTTCGCTCATTTTCGACAACTGAGAGTTCTTGATTTGGGCTTCAACCGCGGACTCGGAATCGATGGCGCAGCTAAAGGTTTCTACGGTCTACAGTTCACTAACATCAGTGAATTAATTCTATCTAGAATTGTGGCTGACAACCAGCCTGGCATGGAAGTTCCTTCGACGTTTTACCAACATCTCGAAGCCTGTATAGGACTGAAGAAGCTCTTACTGGATAAAAACAACATTATCACTTTTGGTGACAAGGTTGCTCAACCTCTCAGACGCATGGAACATTTTGACGTGTCTTATAACAGACTCTCAAACGCACAGACGTTCATATTCGAAGTATCAAAGCTAAAAAAACTTAGCTTTCTTGATGCGAGTCATCAGACAAAGCGATATGTGGCGAAACGCTCTACACGTAAAATCGGATCGAAAGCAAAGAACGATAGTCGACCTGATGACGGGAGCATGACGACCACCTGCGAGACTCCTGCGGTCAGACCTTGTCCATCACCATTCAATACTTTGACCGTTTGGGCGCATGGAACTGGCCTCCGTAAGGCACAGATTCCGCTGTATGACAAAGGACCATGGTGCATGCCGATATCATCAAGACTTCAAACTCTAAATCTATCCGCATCACTCAACATAGATCTACTTGAGTTACCGCAGCTGATAGTTTTCGGTGGCGCAAACCTGCGCGAAGTCGTTTACAAATCCAATGGTTTGTCGTTATTTCGAGGACCAGTAATTTTCTCGATGCCCGATCCGAATATCCCATTAACAATCGACTTAACAGGTAACGGTCTCAGATGTGTAGCGCATGACGTTCTAAACTATTCAATGTCTTTCGGATTGAACATGGGTACGTTCCAGTTATCTGAAAACGATCTAGGTGCCCAGTTAGGCAGAGACACGGAAGGAAAGATTTTTGGCCTTTACCGCAATCTGACAGAACTGAATCTCGCCAAAAACAACATCAAAGTTCTGCCTTGTAATGTCTTCATTCATCAGTCGGCACTTGAAGTTCTCAACGTTAGCGGAAACTCGCTTGGTCAGATAAAGTTTCAATTCAGTCAAATGAAGTTGCTAAGAACTCTCGATATTTCCAATAACCTCATCACCAATCTGAATTCAGAGGTTCTCGATAGACTCGTCTCGCTTCATGAGCAGTCGAACCTTTCGATCAACCTCTTTGGTAATCCAATCCAATGTTCCTGCGAGTCAATCCCGTTTCTTCATCGAATCGAATCAAATCCGAGGCTGTTTCTAGACGTAGCAAACTATTCGTGCCTCTATCGAGAAGCTTTTGTGACCTTCGATCAACTTTCTTCTTACATTCTTCCGGATCTGAACTATCGATGCTCGTCTCAACTGTTTCTCATCGTTTCAGCAATCCTCTTTACAATCACAATCATCGTTCTCGCAATATCCATCTTTCTTTTTCGCCACAGATGGGACATCCGCTACTTCTGCTTGCGTCTAACGACACAGCGGAAGAAAGCACAGACGGAATCTCCTAAGACATTCGACGCTTTCGTCGTTTACGACAAAGGTGATCGCGACTGGGTCATCGAAGAACTGCTGACAAACCTGGAGCAAGAGGATCAGAATGAAGAGGAACCGATGGCAGAGCAGTATGAACGACATCACATCATAGACGAGGACGACGACGTGGAAATCCTTGACGCCACTGACTTCGGCGACGCTCCTCGTCCTCCCCATGTAAACAGAGCAGCGCTAAAGCTGTGCATCCACGAGAGGGACTTTCCCCCGGGTGAGCGCATAGAAGAGAACATCATCGGATCAATTGAGAACAGTAGAAAGATTCTTCTCGTGCTTAGTCAACGCTTCTGCGAAAGTCAATGGTGCTGCTATGAGCTGGAATTGGCAAAGATTGCCAGCCTGGATCGCGGAAGAAACCTTCTGGTTCCAGTCATCCTGGAGGATCTGGACATCCGGAGGCTGTCTCGCGGTCTTCAGTCCGTTCTTCGAAACTACACGTATATCGACTGGTCCGAAAATCCAGCCAACAGAGCGGAATTCTGGCTGAGGCTGCGTAGAGCTCTTTCGGAGCCGAGCAGCGTCTACGTCTGTGAATGTGGACAATCGGTGCTGGGAGCGCATCTCAGAGACTTCACCGGATCCGAATAGGCGATGGTGGACAATTGTAACTTTTGAATAACTATGAACAACACTCAATGGTTATGTTAGTCTAATAACCCAGAATATTATATTTCAGTTTTGTTGTTTAAGGAAGAGGACTCTCAATGCTACGATGTAACCTGCTTTTTATATTCAAATTCATGCTTCTACCAGCTCAATGGTGCTGCTATATGCGATGGTTTCAACTGTTAAATCCAATGAAATATTATTTGAATGGTCTTGGGACCCATATCTGACAGAGCATTTCTCTGACGATCCCTTCCTCTTGTAAGGAGTAATTTATATCTGAAGAAGACATTGCATGGTTTTATCTTTCCTGGATGGATAAGGGTGACTATCAGCGTGGACAAATTCAAATTTATGACAATTGTTAAAACCTGAGCCTTTGTTCCGCAGAGCTGAGTCCTCGGACTGCTTCTGCGCACCCTGTCAGCGTTTGATCTTATACGAATTATTTCAAGTTCACCAGTACGTTGAAGACGGTACTTAGCTAGTTACAACTTTCAAGTGTATGCTGAGGCAAAACAAGAAAATCGTAAAAATTATGCAGACTGCCAAACTAAAAATCAAGAATAAGAGATCTCCTTAAATATTCGACCCTCGGACTCGGTGCAACTCAACTCGTAAAACTCGGTACTAGGACTCGGCAAGGAATTTTAACTCGATTTATTCCTATTGGACTATAATCCTGATACAATCCAGTAAGAAACAAAGATGCTATTCGTCCAGACAGTTCACGAATTATTTTCAAGCGATCGGAAGGCATACATCTTCAGACAAATCGGAATGCCATTGAGACTTGCTACAAGAGGTCTTGTAAGATTTTTATGGGGCTTGATGATTATTCAGGTACATACATAGATTGTATTCAATGAATCAATTGTTTCATCCGATGGATTCATCTGTTACTTCATCTCATCTCATCTCATTTGTTATATCCGACGTTTTGTCTTTATATCGGAAGGTTTAAACTTTCGTATACTTTGGTATGAATGTATAATCTGTTTATTTAATCTGTCATATCTTATGATTTTGCTATTTTATTGACTATTCAGTTATTGCATTCAACGGCTTGATTTGGAATGAGGCTAGGTTGTAAACTGTTACCGTAATTATATATGGCCTATCTCTCTATATATTTAAATGTATATAAATCATGTATATGCTATATATGCATTATGCGTACATATATATACCTGTTTACAGAAGACACACATGATTAAGCTATATAGATATGCAAATAAAATATATGGCCATAATACCAAATTACCATAGATATATATGGTAAGATATATTGGCCTACGTACGAAGTCTGAATTAAGTTCCCTTGAGCGATCTTCCCATTATAAGGTACTGAACTTAGCAAATATGTTGGTTTACGTCGACCTACTGATAATTTTTGTAAGGTACTAGATCTGGAAGGCGCTACATGCACTTAGCGGAATATGATTTATATATGATTTTTATATAACGCTCTGGTCGCCTAAAGCAACCGAACAGAACCAACTGGTCAGTATAACAGCGTCGATTGCAAATAATGCTGAGAACGGACTCTATCGTAATCTCGTTATTTCCCAACCATTGTAAAACCCAGTTTATTAAGTAGCCGCCTCGATTCGTCGTGTAGGCCTACGCATGCGCAGTGAATCCGTCACCTACTTGTGGTAAAGGTCGATGCAACCAAAATAGTAAACAGGAAATGCGACAACGTGTTGTTAGCTACAATGTTTTAATAGTGAAAACGGATTTAACAGAATTTTTTATTTTTTATATGCCATCTAGTGGTGCTGTAACTTGTTAGGAGCAAGGTCATTTTGAACGTAGCGAAGGCATCTTAAGATATATCTTGGTTTCAATAAAAAAAACAACTTGACTTGAGCAAGATTTATGAAGTAGATAGATGTGATATGAGGAATGAAGAATTCAAGGAATGTGTATGTTACGAAAAACAAGTCTAGGATACCTGTGGTGCTTAACCATAATATTATGGTTACAATATTATGGTTACAGATGCCACCGAAAAAGCCGACCAAGGATTCTGCAAATTGCTGCATATGGCTTATAAGGACACGTCCTTGGATTTTTGTAGACATGTTGATTTTGAAATACAAGAAGGGCGTAAAGATGGGTTTCCCAGGTTTACTAATGCCCGCTTTGTGTCATGGAACCAACAAAGCCTGGGACGACAACATTTTGGGCATTTCATGAAAATATGGTAGAGAATGTGTTGGGAAACATGTTGATACTATTTACCATCAGATGTTAATTAGTAATGGAGCGCACCCAGGGGTAAAAGCCCATGTAAAAAGACCCCCACTTCTTTAAAGCAAATGATGAGTTAGTGAGGCTATGGGTTGAGGAAGAGACTTTGTAACTAAAAATAAAGGATAAGGGAGTGAATGATGATTGGATGAAGGTAAGAGAACAATATATAAACAAAGGCTTTTTATAGAAAACACCCCGAAGCACAAATGAGAAACGCTTAGGGACCATGGGTGCCACTACAACTACCATTACTTCAACCACTTCCACTACCTTCCATACTTTAACTACAACTATAAAAAATAATGATAATGATAATAATAATAATGATAATGATAATAATAATAATAATAATAATAATAAAATCTAGCTTTATAATGAAAAACTGCAGCATGACTACTACAAGTATAGACAGAACGGATGATGACAAGTTATTTCAGGAATCGAAGTTTAACTGTCGGCAGTCATGCAAAGCGCCCATCACATCATACGTCTAATCTAACCAACGTCGCAGCCAAGCAAAAGAGTGACTAGTCAACCTCATGGCGGAGCGGTGGTCAAACTCGCTTCTTCTATTCCGCACGCCATTGTCTTATCCATTTTCTTCTTCCTTTCTGCACGCCAGTGTCTTATCAATTACCGTACGGACCATCCTGTGCCCTCTTTGGAACACCTACAGTCCCATAATCATTGCAGCAGGCTTCAAAAACCCCGTGAATGTTTCTACCGAGCAACTATTCTCGTTGTCAAGATTTCAAAATTTGTGATTATATTCTACCGTTTGTTCTACCATTCTACCATTTCTACTCTATTCTAGAGTTCGGTACGCTAGATGGCATCGGTTTAGGTCGCACTAGTAAACAGCGGAGCGATAAATTATCGTTTTTACGGATTAAACATCAAAGTTCGAATTAGTCCTTGGGAATACTTCTTGACAAAGTCTGCCTCCGTCATCGGTCGCTTGAAGAATCGCCATTTCACTCTCGGATTTGCTAAAATAACTCTGGAAAGATTTGGGCTGTTTCGGTTTTAGTGTACAGTTACCAATATACACGGCGTACACGCATCAGGACGGCCTGTCGCACACGCTAGCTAAGTGAACGATAGCGGTTTTGCTCTTCAACGGTTCTCTATATCCCTTTGGAACTCCAATACAATTTGCTTTCCACAGTTCCGTTCCAATCAACCATGTCAAGGAAAGGACAAAAACCGGTGGATAGTCTCGAGAGTTTGCAGGATGAGCAAGTCTCGGATGGCCTTCTGACCAGACTGGAAAAAAGTCTTTCACCTTTCATCGAACGCCTCTTTAAGTCTTTAGCCGCGGGTCTCACCTCAAAACTGGAGAAGATGGTCGAGGAAATGACAGAGGCTGCACTCGAAAGACACAATCAACAAATCAATGAGAAAATTCTGAACCTGGAAATGAAGTGCTCAACCATGGAAAAATCCATCGATGTTCTAGAAAACCAGCTACGTCTCGATAACTTGATCGTTTACGGTATTGATGAGGCCGTGAATATAACGCTCTCCCGTGGTGAGGTGTCTTCTGACAAAACCATAAACTCTGATTGGATTTTGCGATAGACACTTGGGGCTTCAGGTCAAGGAATCCGACATCTCTCAAGCGTACAGGATGTCCGGTGGCTCGCGTTCCATGACTGGTCCGATCCTTGTCCGCTTCTCAAACAGACGTACAAGAAACCTTGTCATCTCTGCCCGAAAGTCGTTGAGGAAGAATCCGGGTGCCAAATCGATTTATGTCAACGAGCATCTGACCCGGTCAAGTTCTTTTCTCTTCGCCGAGGCCAGAAAAGCAGTGAGGCAGAAACTGTTGGTCTCCACCTGGACACGCGAAGGCGCTATCTACATCCGTCAGACAGAAGATTCTTCCGAAAGACCAAAGAAAATCATGTCCATCAAAGACCTGAATCTGCTAATCTCGGAGAAATCTAAGGATTTTGCCTGAGTGTTAACCAAAGAACACCAACTTCACTCTTCACTCTCTTTCATATCCCGCTTCCCAGGATGTGGCTCTGTCTACCTTCGACTCCGTTAATGTTTGGTTCCTAATTTTAGTGCTTAGTTGTGCCGCTGTTTGCTGGCTTTTTGTTTATTGTGGAACTTGTGTTTTGTTGTGACTTAGTTTTTTCTAATCTGTTTCCGTTCGTTTTTTGACTGCGCAATTCTGTCTCAGCCATCTCTGTTAGATGACTCAATTTATGTCCAATCCCTTGATTGGGCAGATGAATTTTCTGTTAAATGTTGCCATTGTACTCTGTTGTTAGACAATAACTCTAAAATTTTGAAATGTGCTAATTGTGGTGGTTATTCGCACGCATCTCACTGTGACATTCATTTTAACACTGATAGCTCATGGTTCTGTCATGGTTGTCTTGCCACACTGTTTCCTTTCAACCATTTAACTAATGACGTTGATTTCATCTGTAGCACCTCTGGGATAAAAGCTGCTGCTCATTCGCTTTCATTGCTAAGAGATGGCCCTCGCATTGACCCCTTATCTAATTTCACCTTTGACCGTCCGTTATTAAATAATAATGATCTTGACCCGGACGACAACTTCTATAGGATACGACCTAGCCTGAGTGTGTACGATATTCCATCCTCTCTTGAACTTGCTGCCCAAAGGAAATTGGCCCATTTCGCTATTATGCATATCAATTGTAGAAGTATACTTGGCAAATTGCCCGCGATTACTAGTCTGCTTAACCGCCTTTCTATTGACATTCTCGCTGCGTCTGAGACATGACTTGACCTTGTACACTCTGACTTGGTCCATATCTCAGGGTATAATTTTGAGTCGAGACTCAGGTTTGGAGGTCATGGGGGTGGTGTGGGATTTTTTATAAAATGCAATCTTAAATACCAAGTGCATAACCTCCCCGTTGTATGTAATTCTCATACCTCATATGAATCCTTATTTCTCCGTCTTCCGTGTGCTAACGGATCTTATTCTATCGCTGGTGTAATTTATCGACCTCCTGGCCAGGACTTGGTTCTGTTTAATGATGAATGGAATGCCTTTTTGACTTCTATATCCGATATAAAAGATAGAGACATGTATCTACTAGGAGATTTCAATATTGATCTTCTGAAATCAAATGATCACCACTTGACCAGTAACTTTCTTGATGTTACTTTCTCTCATCACCTCCTTCCTGTCATTACTCAACCCACCCGTATTACTGAAACCTCATCCACATTAATAGATAATATTTTCACTAACCGCATCTCAAATATAATCGAACCTACCATTGTTATTGATGATATCTCTGATCATTTTCCTATTTTAATGTGGTTTGATCTTTCTCATAGATTAGTTTCTGGCCCCTGTATTAGATCAGTCAGACAGTATGATGATGCCTCTAAATAAAAATAAAAATATCTCCTGTCCCAGATGGCCTTGTCTGAGATCGAACAGTGCTGTGATCAAAATAATCCTTCGCTTGCCTATGACCTCTTCACTTCTGAAATCAAATATGCTTATGATTCTGCTTTTCCTCTGACCTCTAAAAAAATTAATACTACCACCACCTATAAACAGCCCTGGATGACACCAGCCTTACTTAAATCATGCAATACTAAATCTAAGCTTCATATGGCCTCTATAAAACATCCCTCGCCTGAAAACTCAGAAAAATTTAAGACCTATAGAAACAAATTTAAAATGTTCCGCATTAAAGCTGAAAAAAATTACTATACCTCGGAATTTATAAGGTATGGCAATGATCTGAAGCAGACTTGGAAAATTATCAGGATGATTTTGAACGCAAAACCTTTGGAAACTCTGGTGGAGTCTTTAAACATCAATAATATTGAAATTACAGACCCAACCCAGATTGCCAATAAATTTAACAATTATTTTACTAACATTGCCTGTGACTTAGTAGAGAAAATACCCTCCTCCACTGGCTAATTTTTTGATTACCTTAACCCACCCAACATCAACTCTTTTGCTATTTATCCTACTTCCCCAGAAGAATTAATTTCTTTAAATCACTCCCTGAAAACCACTCATTCCTCAGGTCCCGACGACCTTGATCCTTCATTAATTAGTCCAATATTCTCTCTCATTGCTGCACCACTTGCTTGTATCATTAATTGCTCCCTCAACACGGGTATATTTCCTACTGCTATGAAAATTGCGAAAGTGATACCTATTCATAAATAGGGCCCCAGGGATCAACTAGCTAATTACAGACCTATATCTATTCTTCCCTATTTTTCCAAATTATTAGAGAAAGTAATGTACTCTAGACTTTTTAATTTCATTGATCAATGCAAATTCCTCTGCCCATCGCAACATGGTTTCCAGCCGGGGCACTCCACAGCAATGTCCCTGCTTGATCTTCAAGAGCACCTATCTTCTGCTATAGACCGAAATGAATTCTCAGTGGGCATCTTCCTGGACATATCCAAGGCTTTCGATACCGTAAATCATAGTATACTTTTATCTAAACTGGAATCCATGGGTGTCCGAGGAGTTGCTTTGAGTTGGTTTAGAAGTTATCTTTGCAATAGATCTCAATATGTGTATTGTAACGGTCACAAGTCAAATACTGCCTACCTAAAACATGGTGTGCCCCAAGGCTCAATCTTAGGTCCTCTTCTTTTCCTGATTTATATTAATGACCTCCCAAATGCGTCTAGACATCTCCACTTTTTATTATTCGCTGACGATACTAATATCATTACCTCCAGCTCTGACTACTCCAAACTTATTGATCTGTTAAATCACGAATTAGCCAGTATAACTAATTGGTTTACTGTGAATAAACTGTCTCTTAACGTTGCAAAAACGAATTATATTTTATTTGCATCTCATCGTAAAACCTTACCAGAAATCAATAAGCCTCTTATGTCAAATAATATTCCCATACCTAAAGTTACTTCTACTAAGTTCCTTGGTGTTTTCGTTGACCAATCACTTAAGTGGAAAACCCATATTGATAGCATTGCAGCGAAGCTAGCAAAAAACATCTGAATTTTATCTCGTATTGCGTATCTCTTGCCTTTAACTCTCCGCATCAGCCTTTACTACTCCCTTGTTCATCCTTTTCTAACTTATTGTAAGATGATCTGGGCATCTAACTATCACTCCAGACTTAAAAGACTCCACATGCTTCAACGTAGGGCCTTTCGCGTTATTCGTCGTAACTTAGACAGTTCTTCATTGGGCCTGTGCTCTCAAATACTTAAACTTGAACAGATAACTGTGTTCCAACTTAATGAATTTATGTACAAGTATTTAAATAATTTATCGCCATCATGCTTCGAAAACTTTTTCTCTACTGTGCTCCAACTTAACCCCTATGGCATTCGCAACGCTGATAACTTCAGACCATGCCACTATCGAACTAATACCCGTATGTTCTCGTTAAGTGTTTCTGGACCTCAGGCGTGGAATAAACTGCCTTTGAGTCTACGCCAGTCAACCACCATCTCTCAGTTTAAAAATAAACTTAAAGAATACCTGCTAAAATTATAATTTATTGAGTTACTTGTCTAGATTATAGTTATGCTTCCTAGTTTTATGCCGTAACAGTCTTAATACCTCTGTTTTATAATGTTACATGTTAGTTAAGTAACTAATCTTCGTGTTCATTGTGTTGAATTTACTTGCATAACCGTGTTATTACCAATTTTGTAATGGGTGTCCCTGCTAGCGGGACCTCGGTCCCTTTAGGGTTCTTCCTTTTGTGCTCTGTCAACCTTTCTGTGCTGTTTGACCTTAATATTATGTTTGCATAATTGGTTGTCAGGAGCCAATAAAATTTTTGGTCATGGTTATGGTTATGGTTACCGTTTGCCACTCTTGTTTTATATGCCAATAACCAGCAACTATGACACCCCTGTGTGCACTCTGACAGTGCCAGTCCCAAACCTGGATAAAGAGGGAAGGGCGACGCCGATGATATTTGATATAACACAGCGTCGTTAAACTGAAGCCAGTAACTACAGCTTGCAGCCATTTAGATATTCTGCATCACGTATTACCGATGAGTGAAGGGAATCCGCGCCAGTAGTGGCACCATACGTTCCAGAACCCGTGTGTTTTACCCTCCCCCCAGAAACGGTCGACCCAGATCGTTTCTTGCACTGGGTCGAATGTGGCGTTGGCTGAAAGCGAGTCATAGCTAAAAGAGACGAAGGAAGGCACTGCCCTACAATCAATAAGCGTTCATATTGATTTCTGACTATGGTGACAGACAGATAGACAGACGGACAGCCGGAAAGACAAACATACGGACAAAGAGAAAGATAGACAGGCATACGACGTTAATCGCTTGTTCGTCCATATGTAGATAGGCCTACATAGCCGGACAAGACGAATGGGCTGAGAGATAAACATGCAGACAGACAGATGGACAGAAGGACAGCCAGACAAACTGACAACTGGACAGGCAGACAGATTGACGGACAAACTGAAAGAAAGCAACCCCATCCACGCACTCGCATGCACATGCATCTCATGTGTACACGTCTGATATGTGTATCAATATGCATCTCATGTGTTTATATAAAACGTCTCAAGTAAATACATATACTGTGTGACAACATGCGTATATATATATATATATATCAGATGAAATAACCGACGATGATTGTATGGACCTGAGACGCATTGTATGGGACACGGGAAATGTATGCGTGTAATTGTCTAGAAACAGCAGACACTAAAGCAGCCAGAACACTTAAAGACGCAAATGTTGTTCAGAGCTAAAGCGCGGTCTCTGTGGCCATCGCGAAAACACGATGATAACTTGTCTAATAAACAAACAAAACTCTCTGACAATAAACAGGAGACGTCTGTGGGCGTTCCAGTCACACTAGTGGCTGCTCGAGGCAGGCATTAGGTATGCGCGTGACTTTGTTTCGATGTAGGTGCCAATGGGAGTGGCCTAAGGATGGCTGAAGAACCACGGATGCTGCAGCTGATGCTACATATACAGACGATGAAATGATGAAGATGATGCAACGGTGATGAGTTCCCTCTCTTCTTCCTATTTGCACATTAAGCATATGTACGCACGTGTGTCCATGCGATTGTGTATAATTATGTGTGTAAGATATACGCAAAAACAACTAAGCGTGTATATATTATGTATATGCATGTCAATGTATGCAGCCACGTTGATGCCGGCAACTTCGAGGTGATGGACTCGGATGGCCCTTTACACAGATCGGATGAGACTGGAATCAAAGCGATGCGTCAGATGATCTGCGCTTACTGACGACGACACTGCTCTTGCGTTCGATATATTATATTTACAGCATCGTTTTCTTGTGTTCTAAGAGTCGAATTCTAATGTTCTAAGCGTCACGTTGTAGCGTTCAAAGGGACATGCTCTGGTGTACTAGATGTAATGTGGTTCTAGTTTTTAATGCTGCTCCGCAAGGGAACGATTACTATGGAGCTATAATAAGTCGTCAACAGTTAATGAGTTCATTGGGCGATATAGGAAGAGACTGCTGTTCAATGAATTATCAGCCTTTCAGGGAAACAGTAGCTGTTAAAGTGACAGTTGCTGTTGTTCAACCAAACAAGTAGCTATTCAAGTCGCTATGAGGACGCAATCCAAGATGCATTGATGTCTGTTTAGATAGCCTATTATCTTTCTGATAATAGGTTCTCTATTAGAAGAGATATTTTTAATTAGGATCGATGGAAAATCTTGTGAATTTCTCACTCGTAACAGCAGCTCTTGAATGTCGTCTGTAAATCCACTGAAAACAACAGTCTTTAAAAAGAGGACAATGCATCGGCGAACATCAAGGTTTCCGTTAAGAGGCTCAAAGACCGACGACGCCAGGCACGATTGCGTGCTCACTCATGCTGCATTCACGCACAGTTGAATGCGCATCGAAGCAGAAATAATTGGCATTGAAACTGTTTGAGTGACTAGAAAGACATGAAGCTATAAGAAATGAAGACACGTGTCAAAGAAGATGAACTGTGTAGTATCTGGACGGTACGTGCAGACAGCGTATACAGAGACGGACAGTTGCATTGCATCCAGCGGGGATTGAGCTCGATGAAGAGAGATTGCCCGAAGAAGGCAGACGACATGTGTTGAGGATTGAAGTAAAGCCCTGAAGCAGCTGCAGCCAAACAGGAAATGCGTCTAAGAGTCGATTTGTGTTCGGAGACAAGACCTCAGTCCAAATGTTCTCATTTTTCACAAGAGGTAAGAGTATCGACTTATATATTACTAAGGTCAGCAGGTCCCCCAATACATAACCTGATCCCTTCGGCTCTCACCCCGTTCAGTATAATCCATTCTACCCCAGACTATTCTGTTCCGAATCGATCTTATCCTACCCGATCCAACTCGGTCAACTCCGATAGAATCCACCGAATCTAATCAATTTAATTTGATGTAAGGACTTCTTACCGTGCGTATCATAAAAGCCAATAGAAGCTTATCGAAGCAGAACTCGTAGAACTCGTTGTTAACAGGTCGAAAGCAAGCCGAATGGCCTACACGTCCGGAGTTCGACTCCTGTCACTCTTTCGTTTCATCCAAGGAAATTGATATTTGTCGTCGAACCAGATGAAAACGATCTCTTCTGCTGTTGAATTGCTGATTGCACTTTCGTGGTTAAACACCTCAATCTCTGCAGAGGGTCCCAGTTAGTCGATTGATTCAAGTGCTCGGCTAACGACGCGGGGGCATGGGTTCGAGTCTCTCCTGAGACGGATACGGTATCTTTCACCTACAGTTGTCTAACGCCATCTATTGATTCATGGTCATTAGATAGTAGCGCTTGATAAATGAAAGACGTCTACTGCTAATGGTATCATTTATCACTGATTCATCTAACGATGGATGTCCATGATTGAAGAAAGAATGGCGCTCAATCAGGACAAATGGATAGATGGTCGCTGCATGGATGGATGCTTGGATGAACGGATGAATGCATAGACATATTATGGAAGGATGGAAGGATGGATGGCTGGGAGTTGTTGCACATATGAATGAACGAATGGAGGATGAAATAAAGGAATAAAGGACCTTTGGACCAGCAAACGAATTAATGAATTGATGGAAAGATGGATTGATGAGTTGATGAATTCATTCATTCATCCTAAGCATTTATAATGTGACATGATAACTAATCAGAGGCAATTGCGGCCTAACCTCGGCGGAAAAGTAGTTTCAAATGTTTGTATAAAGCACAAGCACAATTCTTAAGAGTTAAGACAAGACGCTGGTCCAAAGGGAAGCCAGCTCATAAGATCTTCGTTCTATCGTCGAGGTGCGTGCGGAAGACCACTCACTGCGACCCGTTGATGAACTCTCCTGAGTTACTTGAAAGGCGCTATAGAAATGCTCTGATACATGCGTGCGAAAAAAGATTTCCTGGTAGAGCCGGACCCTAAGTGGGCACCACAGCTGGTTATTTAGAAATGTATTATGTTGGGTAAATCGATTTAAAAAAGCGTTCGGAAACGGAAGAACGACTCTAGAGATATAAGCAAATAAACAGATGGACTGACGGTTTGTTTTGGCTGACTAACTGCACCACAGAGTGATTCGCTGATTCATTAATTCACTTCGTGACTTACCGATTCAGGACGTGATTGATTGGTCAACTCAGTGACCGACAACTTCAGTGATCTATTAATTGGCTGGTTGCTTGGTTGGCTGGTTGCTTGGTTGGCTGGTTGCTTGGTTGGCTGTTTGATTGGTTGCTTGGCTGATTGATTGGCTGATTGATTGGCTGGTTGATTGGTTGGTTGGTTGACTGGTTGGCTGATTGATTGGTTGGCTGGTTGATTGGTTGGCTGGTTGATTGGTTGATTGGTTGGCTGGTTGAATGATTTTGGTTTACTGGTTGATTGGTTGGCTGGTTGATTGGTTGGCTGGTTGATTGGTTGGCTGGTTGATTGGTTTTGGTTTACCGGTTGATTGGTTGGCTGGTTGATTGTTTAGCTGGCTGATTGGTTGGCTGGTGCCTGGTTTTTTTGGTATTGATTTGGGAATGGCTTGTGAGTGTTTAATAGACCAATTGTTTGCTCCATTGACTGTTTGATTGGTTTCGTCTGCTTATAAGGAAAGAAATGGATATCAAATCGTCCCTGAATGAAAAGCCAAAAACATTATTATCAATGGATACAATCTGTATAAATAATAGCTGAAGTCGAGAAGCTAATGCTTATTATTATTATTATTACGCAAAGGACGTTTTCAGAAAACGCGTCCAATGCATAATTCAGTCAGCCTCGTTCGATGAGTGCGCTTCGCAATCAGACAGCACGAGGCTCGCTCGTTTGTTATATCTGCTTATTTTGGCCGACAGATGGCTGCCATGTTGCCGACCAGTTGCGTCGATCCGCTGAATGGTGAGTGCATATAATTATATGCATGCTTAGGACTATTTAGTAGGTTCTGTCTGTGGAATAGAGATTCTTGTAGGGTAGTCGATTGCAGTGTGGTCTGGTCTTGAGTAATGTGTGCTTAGTTGAAGATGTTGCTACTGTGGTGGCTATGATGGTCCCATGCTTTTGATTCCATCCGACCAGTATATTATGCGCATGTGTTTAGGTATGCTATGTATGTATATCGATAACTGCAAATAGCTGCTCTTGAATACCTCGTGAATACTTGGAAACGCCAGCCTGGAGTAGGGACCCTCTAAGCTTACTCAAAACCCATAGTAATGGTGCATTCCGTATAGAAGCAGAGTTGAACTAAAGGATATGACATATCTGGAGATGACATATCACGCCAATTTTCACTAAATCTCTTCTTCATCATTACCAGCCAACTGGAAAGCTGACAACCGAGACAGAGTATGTTACGTAGACGAAGTAATCATTGACGATATTGACCCCGTCATTGGGATCTTTCATTACTACACTTTTATAGTCGTCTTACTTGTCAGCATGTGTTCACAATTTTCAACATTGATAACCGTTCTGGGCAAGCATGTATAATGTGCATATGCCCTTCAGAGGACCCATCCTCGCTGCATAGGATCATCGGCAATCAACAGATACCGGGTTCTCTGAGCCATGTAGCAATTTCCGAACGGACGCTCAATATTGACCCGTATTACCGTCCCCAAAAGATTTATCAGTCAAGCTGTTTATTGTGAACGGCCGAGGTCTCCTTTATTGGGTCGACCTACGGTCAACCGGGAGACCAAGCTATCATGGCTTCGGAACAGCGTGCGGTGAAAAACTGCCTTTGATTCGACCGCAAAAACATATAAACAGCGTCGAATGCAATATAGCGACAGATAATCATTATCCAATCACGATCTCCTCCGAATAGCACCGAACATGGTCGGAAGGTCTGCTACACTGGTCGTCCAACCCTCGCGTGCTATTATTTTGTCCTATGTCCACCTACTTACCAGTGCGCGGATGTAAATGACGCAATTTAACACTCGGTAATTATCGTTATTTTTGGAGACAGACCATTTCGTAGATGAGTGAGCTTAATCATCAATGTCTCGCAATCGATTTCGTCGTCACGATGACAATAAGGCGAATGTTATATTTCGTTGGCATCTTTTTAGGTGATAATGTGCCTGTTGTAATTGTTTTAATATATATTTAAATCACATAAGATAACTGGAACCTTGGATGACCAGGTGTCGCTGCATATTGACGATTTTCCTAATACTCAGATTGCTTCAATTAAATTCTTAGGGATATACCGTATAGGTGGCCAATACCTGTGGATCAATACACGATTTGGAAGGAACATTGAAAAATATCTCCATTAAAATTGCGAACAACGTAAGTGTTCTATCTCGTAGATTTCATATGTTGCCGGCCCCATATTTATTCCCGCAATTCGTAAAAAGTTATAATATTGTTTGGTATATGCTCATCTGGCTTATTCGCATATTACCGTACGGTTTGACATCCACACATGATTCGTGACTAAATGTAATCCTACAGAAGATCTCGATCTGCATTTTAGCAGGAGTTGCTTCCCATTAAGTACGCAAGATTCTTATTCTCTACCCTGATACTGCTTAACATTGAACAGATTGAGACATTACAGATTGGGGACTTCATAATTATTAAGCCTATGTGAGCATGGCTTCAGCATCCTCCGGTCTTTTGAGATTTTCTCACTATAGTACAGAAATACAATTCTCCATGTATACAAGCTAAACAAGATGTTGTCTGTCTTATCCTCAATGCAAGAAACGCCTATAATTCTCATCAAATCTGCTGGCACTATTATTTGGAATAACTTCTCTGTGGACATACGTGAAGCATACAATTAAAAAATCTTGAGAAAATTAAACGCTCCTATTCAATCAACGATCATAAGTAGCTTGTGTATATCTCCATTTGTTTAGTTAGGATACTAATTCACTTGGCTAGCACCATACTGTTAATTTTAATGATGATTGGCTTTGTTTGTTTTTCATGTTACTCTCATCTAGGTAACTATAGTTAGCGGGGTCTAAATCCTTCCAGGTTCTCCATTTGTTTATTAATCGGAGCCTGGAAAATCACGTTCTACGTTTATGCTGACAGTTCACAACAAAATTCAATTGATTGTTTGATCAATTGATTGTTTGATCAATTGATTGTTTGATCAATTGATTGTTTGATCAATTGATTGTTTGATCAATTGATTGTTTGATCAATTGATTGTTTGATCAATTGATTGTTTGATCAATTGATTGTTTGATCAATTGATTGTTTGATCAATTGATTGTTTGATCAATTGATTGTTTGATCAATTGATTGTTTGATCAATTGATTGTTTGATCAATTGATTGTTTGATCAATTGATTGTTTGATCAATTGATTGTTTGATCAATTGATTGTTTGATCAATTGATTGTTTGATCAATTGATTGTTTGATCAATTGATTGTTTGATTGATTAATTGATTGTCTGATTTATTGATTAATTGATTGTCTGATTGATTGATTGATCGATTGAATCATTGATTGATTCATTGATATAGGTTTTGTTGGGTTAAATGACGAATGTATTGATGTATGGTTGAGTGATTTTAGAATAGTCATGGGTGGGTAAATGGGCGGATGATTGGATGTAGGGATAATTGGATGGAAGAGTGTATGCATGGATGAAATAGAAGAATGAAAGAATTAATGAGCGATGAACGGACTAATGAATTAATTATGGATTACGCACGTGCAAATATTCCGAAGCCAGTCGGTCCCTTTCGTGAACTGTGGAGCGACAGAAATGCATCGTTATTGCAGAGCGAACTCCTCCTTGTATGCTGAGTAAACGTATTCAACGCACGACCATTCGAATGTAGTATGGCTCCTTGTCAGGCTATACGTCTGCCTGCGTATCGTTCTAAGTCGTGCTTTCTTTCCGACTCTCATTCGCATTGAATTAAATTTGGTTTCCAAGTAATGTGTATCTGTCTCTTTATGTCACACTTGTTGTCTGAGTCTAGCCGAGATTTGACTGTGGCTCTCTGGCTCGTGCCAGGTTATGTGTTTGGTTCAGTGTCTGGCTCCTTGTTGGTTTTGTACGTGTGTGTTTTGTTGTTTGTTCAGGCTCCTCGTCAAGCTGTGTGTCTGGTTTCATATGTCTGGTCAGCAGACGACCGTAACCTCATTTCACCTCTGTTAGATCGAGTCACTTAATTTGGCTGCTCCCTGCTATCAGGAAATGTTGCCCGTTCTTAAAAGCGCAATCAAATTGTCACGCTGCTGATTTGAGCAGCGCTATATAAATGGTTGATTACATTAAATACATACATACGTTTCAACGCAGATATATTGAAAGATAGCTATGCACATAAAGTATATGCAGGCAGACAGCAGGACAGACAGGTACAAGCTTAATGTATTGCGAGACATGCAGGTAGAAGCGCTATAAAATGTCCATGTATAGATGAACGGATGGATAGATGCATAAAATAGCCAACCTTTGCTCATAAATGGGCTGACATACATGACATACATGACATACATGACATACATGACATACATGACATACATGACATACATGACATACATGACATACATGACATACATGACATACAATCAGACAAGGTTTTGCAGCCTGAGACGCATATGATAAGATTGACTGACTGAGAGATACACTCAACAGTGTATGTCTGATACACTGTACACAATAAAACATACAGACAGATAGACATGTATGACAAGTTACTTGCATTCAGTTCATGCATGAATATACATATATATATATATATAATTATACATATACATACAATCATACATGCATGCATACACACATACACACGTGCACACATATGTACTGTACATTCATAAGTAGTGAGGTAAGAGCTGAAGGGCCGGATGTTTGACTTCTGGACTAAAATACAATGTGACGTCAGTGTGACATGCATACTTAAGTGTTTCGTTGTGATAAGTGTGTTGAATCCAGGGATGGATACTCGCGAAACATAAATCATCATCAAGCAATTTCCAGTCTTTTCCTGCGCCTGTTCATCCGTCTGTGTATCCACCTCCCTTCTTCCCTCTTGCCTTCCCTCATTCCCAGAAAACCACGAAGGAATTGTAGACTCTTCCGACAGACAATGACGTCTCTATGGGGCAACTACCTCAGCCACTGGTCTTGGGAGTACCCTTACGACCGCCATAGATCTCCCCGTACACATGTGCTCACTTCTAAATTCGCTTGGAGTCAGTAGGCCTACAAATGCTTAAGGGCTCCTGATGGCCCCATCTGCTGGTCAGTCTCAATTATTATCATATATCAGAATTTTGTATCTACTTAATTACAATTTACTGGCAATGGTTTTCTATTAGGTAGCGAACACAAATCTCCGATTGATACTTGTCGGGTTCGAATCTCAGTTTAGCTAAGAAACTAATTTTGAATACGTATTGCAATTAAGAAGTTGCCGGTGTTGATTAGACTAGTGGTTCTTAAACATTTTGACGCCAGGGACCAGCAATTGTTGCGGACCACTAACACCAAACATGAGAACACGTTGGTGAATGTAGTGAAGTCTAAGTGGACAAAGGCGCGCCGAAGGGACGAATCCCCCACGAAAAGTGAGCATTACTGGCGTTGTAAGCTCCCCCAATTTGATTTCAAATTTTTGTTATTGAAATGTAATAAGACTAAATTGTTAATATGCTAGGATGTTGTGATTATAAAATTATAATAAAAAAATTAAAAAGTTTTTTGTAGTGCCATGACTATCGATTTCTTCGTCGGTTTCACTGTCTAAATGGTCTCGCTTTTTTATCACAGATTTTTGAATTGTGTTCACAAAACTGTCCATAAATCATTGTTGCTTTTTATTCATGGTTATTTCTTATTTATTTATTACAATTAAAAAATTTAACAATTAATAATCTTGTAACGCTAAGAATTTTCACTAATAATAAAAAATATTGAATCTTCTGCTACAACTCGTTATCTACTAACTTGATTTATTGCTCAACTTCCAAAGACTATTGGAATCAAAATTAAACAAAGATAAAACATTACCAATACATTTAGCTGTTCACAGTGGCCACAGTGCCAGACGACGCTTATACCTTTATGAGTTTAATTCGTACTCAATGTTTTTTTTAAGTTTAGATCGTGTTAAATTTTTAAATTAATGAAAAAATTAAATTAATGTTAAATTAGTGTTAAAGAATTGTAAAAATAATTTGTTTTACCAACCAACCATTTTCGCAGATCACTGACCAGAGATTCGCGGACCACGACTTTAAGAATTGCTCGAATAAACTACGCTTGGTAGAAAAATACCACGATGAGTATAAACTAAGGTACAACATAACAAGGAATATCAACAATAAATGGCAACCTATTCTTGCGGCAATTGGAGAAGAGGTGGACAAGACACTTATGAATAAGATAGATATTGTGAACAGATACACAGAACACTGCAGCAGTCTGCGCTGAGCTCAGATGAATAAAGGCATCGCAAATAGTCTTCGCATCAGCTAAGGAAATTGACTCCACCAGCTAAATACACTGAAAGCCACATCTTGGAAGAGGAGGTGATAAATGCTGTCGAATGCCTGACGAACAACAAGAGCCCAGGCAATGACGGTATTACAGGCGAGATGATAAAAGCGGAGGAGGGATATACTGGCAAAAGTGCTACAAAAGATTTGTAGCGCAATACTTAAGGAGGGACGTACGGAAGAAGAATGAAAGAAATCAATTATAGTCGTCATCCATGAAAATGGGAAAACACTAAATTGTAGCAACTGCAGACCAGTTGCACTGATAAGTCACTTTGACAAAGTGCTGATGATGATTCTAACGGAGATAATTAGAGAACAGACAGAAGCAAAACATCGTGGATAGACAGGCGGGATTAAGAAGATACAGGAGGAGCACTGTCCAGCAGATACTGACACCAAGATTAATAGGGGAAAAGCCAGAAGAGAAAAACAAGGAAATCTACAATTGTTTTAGCAATTTCAATAAAGCCTTTGTTAGCACCGAACAGAATAAAACACGAGCAGCGTTGGACTAATCGATAATAGACTGACTCGTCTATTGTAGGAAATAAATGGCAACGCCAAGCAACAGTAAGAGTATGCGAAACAACGGGAACCTGGTTCAACACAAACAAAGGCACAGGTCTAGGTGATCCTATGTCACCAGATGCCTTCATGCAACATAGATAGGGAAAGAAACCCCGCGAGGAGGGTTGTGGTTAGTGTTGTTTTAATAATGTTTTCATTTTAGTTTTAGTTATGATTGTTAGTCTTCGTTTTTAGTTTTAGTTCAGTTACGATTGTTTCTCAATTATGGTTTTAGTTTTCGTTGTAGTTTCTATGTTTCAAATTATAGTTTTAGTTAGTTGTACTTTTGCCAATTATAATGAATAATAAAGTTTTAGTTTTAGGTTGCTGTTTTTAGTTAAAGTAAGCTAATTATAGTCTAGCTTAAGTATGCTGGTTACAGCCTTATTAATTTATTATCGATTTAAGCTATAGCAATCATTCTTTAATCCTAATTTAATTCTAATTGAATGTCAATGGTAGACCATAATTATTATGGCTTACTCATTGACATTCGTCACAAGTGAGGCCAAAGACGAGAGAAATGAAAATGTCAACATTTCTTAATTAATTAAGTGAACTTATCACAGTAAGTATCATACATTTTTGCTAAATAAAAAATATAGGAATCGAATTCGCGGTAAACGGTAAACAGAAGTAGACACATCTCCTCGTGTGTCTTAGAAGAGGTTCTGTATGGTATAACGTCGCATCATATGCTGAATTATATACGTATCATGCAAGCAACGAATAGGCGCCTAAGTTAGGAACATCTTCAATCAGAAATAGTTGTTTTATTCCGGCTAAATATTGTTTTAGTTTTCGTTGCATCTATTTTCGTTTCGTTTTAGTTTTCGTTGCCATAATTTAGTTTTAGTTTCAGTTTCGTTGGCTCCGCAACGAAGAACTGTATAAATGAATCCACCCCAGGGAGAATCTGATGCAGACGGTGGTTAAGAAAAAAGCTGGGGCTATTCGACTACATATGTAGAATAAACGACGACAAAAAGTTCACGACAGGGATGTTCGGCAGAGGATAGGTCCAAACAAAAGAGGCTGTCCACACAGGGAGTGGCTGGATGATATCATTGACTGGGGTAAAAGACGACGTCAGGAATTGACGTACTTGGCAGTGGAAGAACCTGATAAAATGGGATCGGACATCTGCGGGTACTATGCCCATGATGCGTGATGAGATTTAACTAAACCAAACTATATGGCAACCTACACTGGACATTAGAAAATTATACTATCGTATCGATTACACTAGAAGAAACCTCAAAGACCTACCTGCCCTCACCGTGGTGGTGGTGGGCGAACAGCCAAGTAAGGGACTGCCCGGTGAGGCTAGGTCATTAGTGAAGAAGGCTTCGACCGAAGGACCACCACGGGCGATACGCTAGGTGGACTTGGCTTACCACGGGAACCCAGAGAATGGCTGGCCAACGCAGTAGGCAGGTTCTGGAAGGACACCTGAAGGCATATGGGGCCAAAGCGAAAGGCCCACCGACCGCCTTACCCTACATCAGGAGAGGAGTGGTCACCACCTGGCATAGGAACCAGAAATCTCAACATGAATTCGTACTCAAACTTGGATGAGCAACATAAGAGAGAATCTAAAGAAGTTTGACATGAACGTGAGAGACGAGAGAGAGAGATTTGGCCAGAGGTAGAAATGCATGGAGATGCTTTGTTCAGGCCTCATGGTCGGCATATGCATGACTGAGGAAAGAGAAGAAAAGACACCAGAAGAGACTAAGGTATACTAGAGTAGCTAGACCAAACCAGATTGGACTATGGTAGATTACACTTGATCCGACTATGGTAGATTAGACGAGACTAGATTAGACCAATTCTTGAGTTTTTAGAGAATTTTGTCGCAAATGACATAGTTGATACCGTGACATCTTTACGCCTAGCAAACGACAATTATATTTCAATAAATATTAGATATCAGGTTTGAACCGATTTAGAAATTTTTGAACCAATGAATATATACTGGTTATTATCGTATTACCCTGACGGGCCACTCTACTCGGACACAGTGTAAAAGTAGGGTAACCAAGCCGTCTTGTATGGTTGTAATACAATGTATTGATCCTTCAGCTGATCCAATGCTGTCTTCGTTGTTCTTACTCCTCGTTCCGCTCTCAAGAGACCACTTTTCTCTGTCTATTTACCATCTCCATTTGTTTCTTCCCTCATCGTCATTCGTTTTGACATCCTTATATTGCTATTTCTTCCTTCTCCTCTATTCCTCTTCTTCTCTTAACCCCATCCTCATTGTCTTCGTCCACTCTCCTCCGATTCCCATTCGCTTTTCGGTTAACCAATTTTCCGTCTCCGAATGCCATCATATTCTCTGAGGGCCATAAATTGGTCAGTTTCTTTTGGAGCCAGGATACGGCGCTGCATCTCGTGTATCTGACTCGACCCATCTCCTTCGTGCCACAACTCTACAGTACTCTAAAACAACCTCCACAAGCGTTGAGTTCCTCCAACCTCATTTCCCAATTCCATTCTTCAAATAAACCCAATTTTTTATCGCCAAAAACCAGCGATATCGGGAAACACGAGAGTCAACAGTCTTGACCTATTTACTCCTGACTTTTGCACACTTAACCTTTGCACTCTTGAACTTTGTGTGGTCAAATAAGACATGCAAATTAAATAAGGCTATTGTCTGTTTCATTTCGTCCAGAATGAATTAAGACTATACGGATGCTAATTCACTACGTAGACTTAGCAGTGTACAATGCAGAGACCACAGATTCTCAAATATTTTCCCCGATGTTGTCTAAGCGCAGCGTCGTCGTCGTCAACTGATGATGTCTAGCATTGTGTCTCCAGTTCAAAGACTTATATCTCGGTGACTTTGATGGATCGCTTGACGGAGGAACCGTCGTCGCTCTTCCTGGAATGCATTTCGTTAAGTGAGATATATTGTGTCACTGGATGGTGATTAGCGTCGCTCTTTGCTACGGAGCTTTGCGATACCAATGATATGTTATATGTGATATGACTCCATTTATTGTGTTGTACGAATATCTCTGAAAATGGTGGATGACTATTTGATATGTGGCTTAGCACGGGGCATGGATGGTGACTCAACGACAGCGTCTCTGTCACAATGTCTCTGTAACGTGCAATCCTTTGGTATCTAAATAGTAGGCCTATGGCTTTGTGAAGTATACGCCCATTGTATTGTTTCTGGATCGTAGCAAATGCGCCCTGTGTAATTGAATATGGATTTGTGAATTATATCAAACGCTTGCGTGAAATGTGTACGTGAAGTTTTGGTATGATTTTATAACATACAACAAATTTATTAAATTTACGTTTAATGTCTTCGTAAAAAGCAATTGGACCGAAGCAGGCGTCACATATGGCATTCACGCCAGCATAGGCCTATAGCCTTTAAGTCATCGTTAAATGCACAACAATACATAAAGGTAATAACCGCCCCGCCCCTATGAATAGATAACCTTTTAAAAGTCTCGCGCTTCCAAACTTACCGGAGATAAAATAAAGGTGCTTGGAGAATTGAATAGATCAAGTATTCGACACTTTTAAATGTTTTTATCTCACGCTGTCGCACTAAATCTGTCTCAAAACCATCGCAGGCGTTTCGTCTTTCTCTTGCGATGATCTTATCATCTTCTGACGAAGACTAGAAACCTGTTCTAAGAACTCGGCTAGGATTTCAACGGATATCTTGCTAACGCGTTTGAGTCGACGCCGTTTCTTGCCGCGAACATGATGATAGCAAAGGGCGTTGAAAGGCATTAATAATAAATGTCTTCTTATCCAACTTTATCGTCGTTATCACCGTCATAATTATCGTCCTTTAATTTCTGTTCGCTAAGTCTGTCTGCCTGTTCCTGTCGCTATATTTTCTTTGTTTGATGTGTGCAAAACTGCCAGGATTCATGAAGACCGAAAAGTGTTGGATTCCAGGTCCTGCTTGGAGTCATTGCGCTGTGTTTGATATTTTCCAGACAAGCCTGATACATGTATCGTCGGCGCCATCGAGATAAATGCAAAGTATGCAATATATATAAATGCAAATCATTGTCTGGAACAACATGCATTGATGCAGTCATGGAGGGCTGCTAGACAAATTCAGTGTTACTACAACACACTCCTTGTGGCCCATTCTGTTATAAGCAACGACGGACGCTATTGTAGCCTGAAGTCTGTTTCACATCAACTGTGTGGCAACTCCTTTAGCTTTCTGCCTTTTCGGCAGGTTCGCATGTTCAACGTCGCGACTTCTCTCTATTCTGGGCCTCCTCGTTCATCCTCTTGTAGCCTCTTCCATCATCCAGTACAATGTGTGGCATATATATATATATATAAAACTTTGTAATTAAATTCAATTTTATTTGGTAACCAACAAAACATGAGAAAATTACAAACAAGTTAACATAAATGAATATTCTGGTTACACAGAGGAACCAAAAGGGGTCTTAGACCCCGCTAACCAGAGGCCCCCTATGTAGAATTTATAAACTGGCAATGGGTATCAATAGTAATAACATTCACATATCAGGTAAGTAATAATAGATAGCAGTTAATCTTAATTAGTGCCTTAACTAAGAGCTCATTGCATCCACTGAATAGACAGAAATACAAACATTCAATACTTAGAGTTGTCTTCAAGCAAATAGAGGCAAAGTTTATTTTAAAATGATCTGATATTTGGCTGGTGTTGGATATATGTTGGGAGAAGATTCCATAAATGGGATCCACTATATTGAATGGAAAGCAATCGAGTATTTGTGTGTGCATAAGGAGAGTCACTGGATGTCGAGCTTCTTGTTTGATGTGAGTGGCAATCAGAGGTGAGGCCATAAAAGTTATTAAAAACATGTGGTAATAAGCCAAAATTATAACGATACATAAACTTTCCTATTTGCACCTGCCTGATTTCATCAATTTTATCAACACTCAACAGCCTATATTTAAAAAAAAACTCAGAATACTCATACTCTATAAGAAATGTTTGCAAGATATCTGCCTGTTTTGAAGAGTGGTGAGTTTCTTAAGATCAGAATTAAAGGTGGAGGTCCAAGTTAGATTGCGATATGGATTAAGTATGGATAGATGAGAGATTAATAAAGTGTAGTCCGGTTTGAGAGGGGTATCAATTTGAATGAGCAAAAGAGTATTCCAGTATTTTGGACTATTTTATTAGATATATCATTTTTGTGTTCTTTCCAATTCAGATGCTGAATTGGAAATTTGGTAGAGACTACTTGTGTGATGGGGTTCCTTCAACAATTAAGATCGGATGTTCTGTGGGACATTTTTTCCTATGAGATCTAAACAGGATGTAATTTGTTTTATCTAGATTGAGGGTTAGTTTGTTTGACTGAAACCAATCAGCTACTTTGAGGAGTTCAGAATTAACATTTTGAAATAGAGTATCAATTGATTTGTGAGAATGAAACATATTGGAATCATCGGCGAATAATACAGAATACATAGAAGGTGATACATTGGGAAAATCATTTATTTAGATCAAAAACAGGAGCGGGCCAAGATTAGAACCTTGAGGTACCCCATGGTAAATGGGTCGTAATCCTGAAAGACAATCATTAGCTGATACAATTTGAGAGGGTTTTTCAAGATAGCTTGCAAACCAATTTAACTGTACGCCTCTAATTCCATAGGTACTGAGTTTTAAAATGTTGTGATTCACCGAATCAAAGACTTTAGCCAATCGAGAAATATTCCAAGTGAATACTTGTTATTTTCAATTGCTTCAGAAATTTTATCCTGTATGGTTAATAAAGGCATATAGGTGGAATGGTTCTGTTGGAATCCATGTTGAGATGGAAATAACGTTCCTTATGTTGTTATGAAACTATCTAGGCGAGCATACATTATTTTTTCAAATACTTTTGAGAAATAGGGGAGGATGGAAATTGGTCGACAGTTAATTACTTCTTCCTTGGGGCTTTTTTGTACAAAGGAATGATTTTGGCAGTTTTGAGAGCAGCCAGAAATACCCCTGTAGCAAAGAGCAGTTTACAACCTCTGATAATGGCCAGGCAATATTAGGCAATTATATAAAGGCTACACGGTAGGATCGATTCCGTCAATTACTTTGCTATGAGTGGGTCGGATGGTATGGGCAAGGCTCATGACTTCAGTTGGTGTCGATGAAATTAGACCAATAGGGTGAGAGAGGGGGTGTGGCATGTGAGAGGTAATTGCAAAAAATTTTAAAATTTACAATTAATGTCTTCGTAAGAATCAGTTTATATGTTTATATATATATATAATATATAAATATATAAATTATATATATACGTAAATATATATGTATAACAAGTGATCATTGTGGTCTTTAGAAGCAATAAGACAAAACTGAATTGCAACGATATACGCTATATGTCTATGACGCTATAGTTTGACACATGTTCATAAAAATATCTTCATTCTATTGTGTGCTATTGGAACCACGTTCGGGTTTGACCACTAACTTCAATGTGATTCCTGGAAGAAGCACTTGGCCGCACTGTATTCGCCAGGGTATAGCGAAGAGAATGCCTCGTTTTTTGAATCTGGCGCGGGCATCGAAAGAGATATATGTCCGTGCTCCAAACGAAACCTTTATTTTTCCCGGAATAATTCTGGGAATTGGGATTGATCTTGGCACCCAGCAACAGCAGCACGGCAGGAGCGCACACCGTCCTACAGCCAACTGACCGATCCATTAGCTCACAGATCGATCAACGACTGACCGGTCGGTCTATAACCACGAATGAGAGGGTGGACGGTACCAACCACTACACGCAGGAAGGGACGCACAGACGGAGTGGAAGCATGGATGCGGAGAGGGAGGAAGTGAAGGAGGCAGAGCTGGCGGTGGACCAATTCATACGGGTAGAGAGGAAGGAAATAAGAGAGCAAATGAAGACAGCAATGGAGACGTAAGAGAACAGATAGGCAGATCGGTAGACAGAGAGGCAGAGAGGGCGGACAGCCTCCAGCCACTACAGGCAGGAAGGGACATGGTGAGAAAAGAAACAGGATAACAAAGAGGCAGGCACGGGAATAGTTACGAAAACAGGCAGGAAGAGAAGGAGTCAGAGAAGCGAGCATGCAGGAACATGGCAGGTAGATAGGCAGGCAAAGAGACAGGCGGTGAGGCATGCAGACAGTATGACCGCAGTCTATTGCAAAGCGAAGCTCACGCCAGACATTCAGCCATGCAGACGGTCGAGGCGGGACGAGCTGAGCGCGGCCGCTGTGAAGAAGGCCTAACGCGCGCTCTGTCAGCCGGCGAAGGACTGCGTGTCTGGCGGCTGGACCGTCGCCGTTGACTCCTGCATGACACGGCCATCGACGGACGAAGGCGGCGTCCACGCACACATGCATGCAGAAAGTCAACGCATGCATGTTTCAGACTAGTGATCATCTACTCGAGTACATGTCTGTACTGCCACTGATGCCAGGCATTCAATATCTGTGTTATCAATACCTATGTATGAAAAGCTTGTATGTAGATATACCTATAAAAAGATAAAATAGATATATATTGCGATGTGTATATATTTGGGTCTGAGCCGTATCAGAAAGATATTATATTGCGGCGCTAAATTTGAATTCGTACAAAGAAAGAAAGACTTGACGGATATAAAACCTGCGAGAAGTTATGAAAAGGAGCTACGCAAATGCCTTGGATACAAGTACATGCATCTCGATTTGTTCTGTGCAAGAGATTATGAAGCAAGGTTTCACTAGGAAGCGCTATACGATAGCGTGTTACTAAACTGGCGCTATAACATTCAATTGGATTAAAAATTCGCTTCTGCCATCGGTTACTCGACTTCTTTTCATTTCCGTCTGCTTACACCCTATTTCTTTTCTTCGTCTGCCAATTTTCCTTTTAGTCGATTTCCTTTTCCTCAAGATCCTCTTTGTCCTGTTTTCGTTCTGTTTTTCGTCCTGATCCTCCTGAAGTGCCCCTAACCAGCTCATTCTCTTGTCACTATTGCTTCCCCTATTTCTCTCAATAATCTTGATCCTCTGTTTTTATTGCCTCTTTCTCTTCCTCGTTATCCCGCTTTCATCTTCCTCCTTCCCCTTCTCTTTCCTCTTCAATTCCTCCATCTATTTTTCTCCTCATGCTCTTCGTCCGTCTCATCGTGTCCTGCTCCTTCTCACCCTTAATGTGCCATCGGCTGATGCTACATCGACACTATGGAGGTCATCAGACAAAATAAAACTCCTCAGTTCCTCCTCCATTTGCTCTTCCACAATCTCCTGCTCCTGCTGGTTCCGTTCCATCTCTTCGCCTCCTTTTATTGGATAAGAATGAAGTTTTCGAATCGGATTTCCAGTTGTGATGAAGAGACCTTTTGTCTGCGACGGTTGAGAATGGCGCCAGCAAAGCACGGGGGTCTGTTCAGCAGGCGCTGAAGCTACTCCATATCTCGCCGGCTTCATCAGCAGCTGTTCCGAGTACTCCTTCTTCTCTATGGCCTTCAACTGCAGCAACTTCTGTAACATAGGTATGCCGTGTAGGTATGGCACTCCTCATGGTTGCCTTCTGTTGGAAATGTAAAGGCTAGCCTATGGTTGCCTTATGTTGGAAATGCTGGTAAATGGAAATATATAATTCCAGATAAACCAAATTATATATAGAATGCCTAATGAGAGGATGAAGAGTGTGAGGAATGCAGTGGTAGGCGGATATATCGAAATATGGCTGGATATTTTGGATGGTGTAGGCCTAAAGCCTGATTGTCGGAATGATGGTAGAAATTATACAAGAATTCATAGTTGGATAATAAATACGATGAACGAAACGATAGGCGTAATAATTTGGATGGATGGATGGAATGATAAACCCTAGTTGGAATTATCATCGGATCGATTGATATGAAATTAGTTATTACCTGGGCTAGACCTTTACATAGGCTAGGCCTTTACATGCATGGGCTAGGCCTTTACATAGGCTAGGCCTTTACATGCATGGGCTAGGCCTTTACATAGGCTAGGCCTTTACATACATGGGCTAGGCCTTTACATAGGCTAGGCCTTTACATAGGCTAGGCCTTTACATAGGCTAGGCCTTTACATGGGGTAGACCTTTATATGCATGGGCTAGGCCTTTGCATGGACGCAGGCTGATGTTGCGATGCCTAGAAAGTAATTTACGTCAATTGATACGTAGAACTACACTTAGAAGGACGATAGACTGAGTGGTCGATCGATCGATCGATTGGTCGATTATCTCATCGATCTGTGGTCGTAATGAGCCTGTATCTCTATAACGGATGATGGTTGAATGTCTCTCTGTCTCTCTGTCTCGTTCTCTGTCTCTGTCTCTGTCTCTCTCTCTCTCTCGATCCCACCACAGAACGTGGTGCTTAACACAGCACCGTCATCGTCGCATTTAACACCCGCTAGATGTCGTTACGGTTGCACACATGACATCAAACACTGAACATTGCCATATCGAAGGTCTAGGGACACATTACGATTATAATAGGGAGTATCATGCAGCCACTAGCTTCAGCGCAATCAAACGGATTATTCGTGGCACGAATGCCAGCTATACAACCAGTTGGAAATCGATACAACCAGATGGGAATTTCTCCAGGCAGTTGGGTATTTATGCAGTTAGTTGATTTATTTGGCTGGTGGGAATTTTATATAACTTTCGGATTTTATTGCAGCCAGTGTTGAAATTCACATTCAGCTGGGAATTCGTGCAGTTAGTTAGGAATTTGGGCAGTCACCTGGGAATTTATGCATCCAGTTTGAAACTGAACAGCCAGTTGGGAATTTAAGGTGCAAATTCATGTTGGTTGGCCTACTTAATAACTTGCAGCCAGTTTGAAATTTATGCAATCCATACTATTGTAACTTCATACAAGCAGCTGAAATTAGATACTGCTGCTTAAGAATTCATACATCCGGCCAAGAATGTATTCTGTCAAATATAAATCTATATATATATATATAATATAGCCAGTTGAAAATTGATGCAACTTGTTTTGGATTCATATAGCTAGTTTTGATCTCAATGGCCAATTGCCCTGAGTCATTTGCCCTCGTTGTTAGGCCTATGACTTCCTGGCTATGTATGTTCTTTCCACCACAATGACTGTCTCTTGCATGCGTTATTTCTCTAAAGCCGTGGTTTCATCGTCGTCCCATCTGAGGGAAACTGTCCGCTGCAATTAATTCGAATTATTCCGACGTGGTCACAGTCAGGTCTGCCTAGGTCAGCTGTCTTCTGTTGCCGAACTCTGAATCAAACACAGTGTTAAATAAAGCATTAACCATGAACTACAACAACAATAACAACGCTAGTAGCAATGTTGCAAAGCCATCCGAGTACAGCATTTAAACCCGTAATTAATCTTGAGCTAAACACATGACATTGATACTGGACTATAAATGATGCGACAGTGGCGAGGATTTTAGCGACGATGGTGGTTATGAGGTGGTGACCATTATCGTGGTGCTGATGGTCGCTGTCTCTGTACTGGTGTTAGTTTTTATGATGGTGGTGTAGCGGTAATGGCATGGAGGCGATAGAGTGTAGGTGGTGAAAATCAATATGCATTTTTACCATTACATAAGCACCTACTGTCTTAGCCGTGATATGAGCATGTAGTTACAGCGACTTAGGCTTATACAAAATAATTAATTACAACGTGGTACGTAGTCACATAAATACACACATCGATGGACGAAGGTAATTATCAAGATATATGTATAGAACGATCTTTAATCGTGGTCGCATTATCGATCTCGAAAAGAGTAGTAGGTAAACTGGGCGGCTAGATCAATGCTTTCATCCTGGTCTATAAATAAAAGCTACCCAATCCTGTTAGGCGACAATTTTGGTCCTGATCCATGATAATCTTCATTTATATAACAACGAATTGCAATGAGACTTCGTGCCAATGGTCAAGTAGGTGTGATTATATAGGGAAGCTGATGAAAAGAGATTTGGGAAGATGACAGGAAAAGAGAAGAGAGAGGAAGACAGAAAAAGAGAAGAATGCGGAGAGAATGACTGAGGATGTAAGACAAGGATAAGAATGAATATTACGACGAATAAAGTATAAACATAGCAACAAATATGAGGATGAAAATGGAGAGAACATAATGACGAGAATTGAGGGAAATATGAAATGATCCGAGGCAGGACATGATCCCACACGAACTCGGACAGGAAAGAACATTAAATTTCTATTTTATCTGCTGTTCGATGTTGCTACTGACAGGTTCTAAAAGCGTACCGCCCGCAGACAACGATTCGCAGACAATAGGCGATGACTCTGATGGCACCGTTTCTCCTCCAGGATCAGCCGCCACTAGACGGCGAACGTTCTGGTCGAACTTCAAGTCCCGCACTCGCAAACTGAGGTCACGTAGTGCAGACAGCGGAGGTGCGAGGACTGCTGAAGCTGAATCCACATCAGAGTCAAAGGATGTTCCTCCGCTTCTGCCATCTGCAGCTGCAGCAGCAACCAAGTCGGCGTCGTGTCGCAAATGTCCGGCGCCAAACCAATCCCCGGCGATTGTTTCAAGGTCAGGTCATTTCGCGACCTCTGACCTCGATGATCTTGACACCGTGTACGAATTTCCGATCGTCACCTGTGTTCCTGGAGTCGGTCAAGGTCAGACAACGACGCTGACCACTTCTGGTTCATCGCAGCCGACAGATGTTCCTAGCGCAGCGGATACAGATCCAACAGTAAGTGACGATTACACCGATGATATTACGCTTGTGTACGTAATTATGTAGATGTGCATGTACAATTGTACATTGTATTACAAATAATATGATTACAATACATGTACATACATGTATGTGCGTATGTAACATACATTATGTATGCATGCATTGAACGTATGCAGTATGTGTGCATGTAACGTATGTATAGTTGTATATATGGTTGCATGTTTGTAAATGAGCATATACATGCATATGTAAGCAGAAAGAGCAGCGACAGTCAATGCTGTTGTTTGAGTAGACGCCTATCTTTTATTTTAATTCTGTAAAATTTTTAATCGAAGTTACTGCTAAAGCACAATTTAAAGTAGCGTAGTTTAAGCACCCATGTCATATGTGGGCTATGTTGTCAGTTATCTGCATACAAGATATGAGACATCATTTAATTGAGATGCAGTTTGATGATCATGGTATTAGCAACAGGTGGATGGAATAAGCAGCTAGCCGAAACACGGCTGTTCTTGATGTATGAAAGCGCCTTAGTGAGGTTCTTGTAGGGCGCTATAGAAATGTTCATATACATGCATACATACATACATACATGCATACATACATACATATATACAACACGACATGCCTCGCCTAATCTTGTCTCAGGCCCATGATGTCTCTGTTGCCCAACGGGGCCGTTGATTTTATCGGGATGAGAAAAATACGCTTTATCTCAGTTCGCTGAGCATCGGAATCTGTCGCTTGGATCGATCTCCTCAAGGCAAACCACTAACGAGTAATGTTCCTTAGCTTTCAAGGGATATACCAAAGCAACTGATGGCGCTGCTCAATACATACAGGACAGCGTCGTTTATTCTTGTAACTGTAGGTCTACACGTAAACTGAATTGGCCACGTTAGCTACGTTGGCTTGAATGTCAAGGCGTCTGTGTGGTTTCGGGTTCGTGTACCTATATAGGGTGAATTATTTAAGAGATTTTAATCAAGTTTGGCGTCGTCCACACTCAGGGGCCTCGGAGAGCGCGGCACTCATTCAAACGGTACCCGTGGTGAAGGATTTATGTTTGCAGAAAGAACAACGACAGTGAATGCTGTAGTTTGAGTAGAAGTACATTTCGTAGCTAAAGCACTATTTAAAGTTGCGCATACGCCCGATTCGGTTAGAATGAGTGTCGGGAAAGATGATCGTCACAATTGACTAGCCCAATCAGGCACCAGACCTAAAGCCAATCAAACATTTTTGGGGCCTAAAATAGTTGTTAAAATCTACGATCGTCATCCAGGAGGTAGAAAGGGTTGACTGAGTTGTTGGCAGCATACTATTGTAACCGCACTCAGATAACATACAAATGAGAATTGCACAATTTTCGACGGGTCGCCTATTTTAGAGTTTGTACATAACTGTACAGTTCTACAACGCAACCCTGCGTTCTACTCTTCTACATGTCACATACTAAATTTCATTGTATTGTGCTGTATTGTATTGCTCTATTGTTTTGGATTGTGAAGGGGTCGGTGGTCGGCGTTCGAGAGAGTTTGACGCCTGTTCCGCCTTATACCTTCTACATGATGGATATCACACTGAAGGAGGGTCGTGATCTGGTCATCAAGGACAGCTGCGGTAAGACAATTTCCAAAGGTTACAATGCGCATAAACGTTTTTGCGCTACATAAACTGTGACTCTTTATACGTAAGTGCAGCTCTAGAACGCCATATTGTGCAGGTATGCGAATGGTAGAGTCCTGAAAGTTCTGATCCAGCGATTGTGGGTTGCAACCTGGCAAGCGGACTCCACTTTCATGTATGCCAAGATGCGGTTAGCATTTGGTCGAATAAAAGACATAATTAGTCTAATATGTGCCACTTTCTTTAAGCGGCGCTATATTAATGTTCGATATGAATGACTGAATGATTGAATGCATAAACAAGTCTCGTAACATTTCAAGGCACGAGCGATCCGTACGTGAAGTTCAAGATTGGCAACAGACAATATTACAAAAGCCGGACCGTTCTCAAGAATCTCAATCCGAAATGGGACGAGAGGTTCACGGTTCCAATCGACGATCTCTCCAAGGTTATACAGGTCAAGGTCTTGGACTATGACCGAGGATTGAACGACGATCCGATGGGATGCGCGGTCATCGACCCCAGCCAACTAGAAGCCAATGTGTAAGTAATTGCACGCTGTTCTCTTTAAAACACAGAGACTCTTAATCAGCTATTCTTATACTTACCACTATTATTGTCGTTATTATTTTTTTAGCGTTCGTTAGTATCGCATTGTCTCTTCAGATTTATATAGCGCCTCTCACAGAATAACTATTTAGCGGTAACCCCGGGGAAAAAGAAACGCCTTTAAAGAATACGAGTCCAGTGGAGAGCACCCGGTCATTAGCTTAGCCGTTAGTGATGGAGCAAGATCATTCCATGCAGATAGATGGACCCACAACAGCAAATACCCAGTGTTGGACCAAGGAAGTCTTAGTCCAAGGAACAAATGGGTCAAGACGATCATCAGAGCGCAAGGTATCAATGTGCTGAAGTTATTTATTGTTAATGCGATTTTATTGTTAACATTAGAGAATAAATGAGATTTAGGTGAATTGTCCTCTGGAACCAGGAGCAGAAAATCACCATGGACACTGAAGCGACTCCCTATCCTTCAAAGGTCGATTCAACCTCCAATCCGCTAGATGGGGGGGGGGGGTAAAATGAGCAGTACTACACATTGGTGTCTTGCATGCCTACCATACGTCTTGCATGTCTACTATATGCTTTAAATGCTTACCATACGTCTTGCATGTCTACTATATGCTTTAAATGCCTACCATACGTCTTGCATGTCAACTATATGCTTTAAATGCCTACCATACGTCTTGCATATCTACTATATGCTTTAAATGCCTACCATACGTCTTGCATGTCTACTATATGCTTTAAATGCCTACCATACGTCTTGCATGTCTACTATATGCTTTAAATGCTTACCATACGTCTTGCATGTCTACTATATGCTTTAAATGCCTACCATACGTCTTGCATGTCAACTATATGCTTTAAATGCCTACCATACGTCTTGCATGTCTACTATATGCTTTAAATGCCTACCATACGTCTTGCATGTCTATTATATGCTTTAAATGCTTACCATACGTCTTGCATGTCTACTATATGCTTTAAATGCCTACCATACGTCTTGCATGTCTACTATATGCTTTAAATGCTTACCATACGTCTTGCATGTCTACTATATGCTTTAAATGCCTACCATACGTCTTGCATGTCTACTATATGCTTTAAATGCCTACCATACGTCTTGCATGTCAACTATATGCTTTAAATGCCTACCATACGTCTTGCATGTCTACTATATGCTTTAAATGCTTACCATACGTCTTGCATGTCTACTATATGCTTTAAATGCCTACCATACGTCTTGCATGTCAACTATATGCTTTAAAAGCCTACCATACGTCTTGCATGTCTACTATATGCTTTAAATGCCTACCATACGTCTTGCATGTCTACTATATGCTTTAAATGCCTACCATACGTCTTGCATGTCTACTATATGCTTTAAATGCCTACCATACGTCTTGCATGTCTACTATATGCTTTAAATGCTTACCATACGTCTTGCATGTCTACTATATGCTTTAAATGCCTACCATACGTCTTGCATGTCTACTATATGCTTTAAATGCCTACCATACGTCTTGCATGTCAACTATATGCTTTAAATGCCTACCATACGTCTTGCATGTCTACTATATGCTTTAAATGCTTACCATACGTCTTGCATGTCTACTATATGCTTTAAATGCCTACCATACGTCTTGCATGTCAACTATATGCTTTAAAAGCCTACCATACGTCTTGCATGTCTACTATATGCTTTAAATGCCTACCATACGTCTTGCATGTCTACTATATGCTTTAAATGCCTACCATGCGTCTTGCATGTCTACTATATGCTTTAAATGCTTACCATACGTCTTGCATGTCTACTATATGCTTTAAATGCCTACCATACGTCTTGCATGTCTACTATATGCTTTAAATGCTTACCATACGTCTTGCATGTCTACTATATGCTTTAAATGCCTACCATACGTCTTGCATGTCAACTATATGCTTTAAAAGCCTACCATACGTCTTGCATGTCTACTATATGCTTTAAATGCCTACCATACGTCTTGCATGTCTACTATATGCTTTAAATGCTTACCATACGTCTTGCATGTCTACTATATGCTTTAAATGCCTACCATACGTCTTGCATGTCAACTATATGCTTTAAAAGCCTACCATACGTCTTGCATGTCTACTATATGCTTTAAATGCCTACCATACGTCTTGCATGTCTACTATATGCTTTAAATGCCTACCATGCGTCTTGCATGTCTACTATATGCTTTAAATGCTTACCATACGTCTTGCATGTCTACTATATGCTTTAAATGCCTACCATACGTCTTGCATGTCTACTATATGCTTTAAATGCTTACCATACGTCTTGCATGTCTACTATATGCTTTAAATGCCTACCATACGTCTTGCATGTCTACTATATGCTTTAAATGCCTACCATACGTCTTGCATGTCAACTATATGCTTTAAATGCCTACCATACGTCTTGCATGTCTACTATATGCTTTAAATGCCTACCATACGTCTTGCATGTCTACTATATGCTTTAAATGCCTACCATACGTCTTGCATGTCTACTATATGCTTTAAATGCCTACCATACGTCTTGCATGTCTACTATATGCTTTAAATGCCTACCATACGTCTTGCATGTCTACTATATGCTTTAAATGCTTACCATACGTCTTGCATGTCTACTATATGCTTTAAATGCCTACCATACGTCTTGCATGTCAACTATATGCTTTAAATGCCTACCATACGTCTTGCATGTCTACTATATGCTTTAAATGCCTACCATACGTCTTGCATGTCTACTATATGCTTTAAATGCCTACCATACGTCTTGCATGTCTACTATATGCTTTAAATGCTTACCATACGTCTTGCATGTCTACTATATGCTTTAAATGCCTACCATACGTCTTGCATGTCAACTATATGCTTTAAATGCCTACCATACGTCTTGCATGTCTACTATATGCTTTAAATGCCTACCATACGTCTTGCATGTCTATTATATGCTTTAAATGCCTACCATACGTCTTGCATGTCTACTATATGCTTTAAATGCTTACCATACGTCTTGCATGTCTACTATATGCTTTAAATGCCTACCATACGTCTTGCATGTCTACTATATGCTTTAAATGCCTACCATACGTCTTGCATGTCAACTATATGCTTTAAATGCCTACCATACGTCTTGCATGTCTACTATATGCTTTAAATGCTTACCATACGTCTTGCATGTCTACTATATGCTTTAAATGCCTACCATACGTCTTGCATCTCAACTATATGCTTTAAATGCCTACCATACGTCTTGCATGTCTACTATATGCTTTAAATGCCTACCATACGTCTTGCATGTCTATTATATGCTTTAAATGCCTACCATACGTCTTGCATGTCTACTATATGCTTTAAATGCTTACCATACGTCTTGCATGTCTACTATATGCTTTAAATGCTTACCATACGTCTTGCATGTCTACTATATGCTTTAAATGCCTACCATACGTCTTGCATGTCAACTATATGCTTTAAATGCCTACCATACGTCTTGCATGTCTACTATATGCTTTAAATGCCTACCATACGTCTTGCATGTCTATTATATGCTTTAAATGCCTACCATACGTCTTGCATGTCTACTATATGCTTTAAATGCTTACCATACGTCTTGCATGTCTACTATATGCTTTAAATGCCTACCATACGTCTTGCATGTCAACTATATGCTTTAAATGCCTACCATACGTCTTGCATGTCTACTATATGCTTTAAATGCCTACCATACGTCTTGCATGTCTACTATATGCTTTAAATGCCTACCATACGTCTTGCATGTCTACTATATGCTTTAAATGCTTACCATACGTCTTGCATGTCTACTATATGCTTTAAATGCCTACCATACGTCTTGCATGTCAACTATATGCTTTAAATGCCTACCATACGTCTTGCATGTCTACTATATGCTTTAAATGCCTACCATACGTCTTGCATGTCTATTATATGCTTTAAATGCCTACCATACGTCTTGCATGTCTACTATATGCTTTAAATGCTTACCATACGTCTTGCATGTCTACTATATGCTTTAAATGCCTACCATACGTCTTGCATGTCTACTATATGCTTTAAATGCCTACCATACGTCTTGCATGTCAACTATATGCTTTAAATGCCTACCATACGTCTTGCATGTCTACTATATGCTTTAAATGCTTACCATACGTCTTGCATGTCTACTATATGCTTTAAATGCCTACCATACGTCTTGCATCTCAACTATATGCTTTAAATGCCTACCATACGTCTTGCATCTCAACTATATGCTTTAAATGCCTACCATACGTCTTGCATGTCTACTATATGCTTTAAATGCCTACCATACGTCTTGCATGTCTACTATATGCTTTAAATGCCTACCATGCGTCTTGCATGTCTACTATATGCTTTAAATGCTTACCATACGTCTTGCATGTCAACTATATGCTTTAAATGCCTACCATACGTCTTGCATGTCTACTATATGCTTTAAATGCTTACCATACGTCTTGCATGTCTACTATATGCTTTAAATGCCTACCATACGTCTTGCATCTCAACTATATGCTTTAAATGCCTACCATACGTCTTGCATGTCTATTATATGCTTTAAATGCCTACCATACGTCTTGCATGTCTACTATATGCTTTAAATGCCTACCATACGTCTTGCATGTCTACTATATGCTTTAAATGCTTACCATACGTCTTGCATGTCTACTATATGCTTTAAATGCCTACCATACGTCTTGCATGTCTACTATATGCTTTAAATGCCTACCATACGTCTTGCATGTCAACTATATGCTTTAAATGCCTACCATACGTCTTGCATGTCTACAATATGCTTTAAATGCTTACCATACGTCTTGCATGTCTACTATATGCTTTAAATGCCTACCATACGTCTTGCATGTCAACTATATGCTTTAAATGCCTACCATACGTCTTGCATGTCTACTATATGCTTTAAATGCCTACCATACGTCTTGCATGTCTACTATATGCTTTAAATGCCTACCATACGTCTTGCATGTCTACTATATGCTTTAAATGCCTACCATACGTCTTGCATGTCTACTATATGCTTTAAATGCTTACCATACGTCTTGCATGTCTACTATATGCTTTAAATGCTTACCATACGTCTTGCATGTCTACTATATGCTTTAAATGCCTACCATACGTCTTGCATGTCAACTATATGCTTTAAAAGCCTACCATACGTCTTGCATGTCTACTATATGCTTTAAATGCCTACCATACGTCTTGCATGTCTACTATATGCTTTAAATGCCTACCATACGTCTTGCATGTCTACTATATGCTTTAAATGCTTACCATACGTCTTGCATGTCTACTATATGCTTTAAATGCCTACCATACGTCTTGCATGTCTACTATATGCTTTAAATGCTTACCATACGTCTTGCATGTCTACTATATGCTTTAAATGCCTACCATACGTCTTGCATGTCTACTATATGCTTTAAATGCCTACCATACGTCTTGCATGTCAACTATATGCTTTAAATGCCTACCATACGTCTTGCATGTCTACTATATGCTTTAAATGCCTACCATACGTCTTGCATGTCTACTATATGCTTTAAATGCCTACCATACGTCTTGCATGTCTACTATATGCTTTAAATGCCTACCATACGTCTTGCATGTCTACTATATGCTTTAAATGCCTACCATACGTCTTGCATGTCTACTATATGCTTTAAATGCTTACCATACGTCTTGCATGTCTACTATATGCTTTAAATGCCTACCATACGTCTTGCATGTCAACTATATGCTTTAAATGCCTACCATACGTCTTGCATGTCTACTATATGCTTTAAATGCCTACCATACGTCTTGCATGTCTACTATATGCTTTAAATGCCTACCATACGTCTTGCATGTCTACTATATGCTTTAAATGCTTACCATACGTCTTGCATGTCTACTATATGCTTTAAATGCCTACCATACGTCTTGCATGTCTACTATATGCTTTAAATGCCTACCATACGTCTTGCATGTCAACTATATGCTTTAAATGCCTACCATACGTCTTGCATGTCTACTATATGCTTTAAATGCTTACCATACGTCTTGCATGTCTACTATATGCTTTAAATGCCTACCATACGTCTTGCATCTCAACTATATGCTTTAAATGCCTACCATACGTCTTGCATGTCTATTATATGCTTTAAATGCCTACCATACGTCTTGCATGTCTACTATATGCTTTAAATGCCTACCATACGTCTTGCATGTCTACTATATGCTTTAAATGCTTACCATACGTCTTGCATGTCTACTATATGCTTTAAATGCCTACCATACGTCTTGCATGTCTACTATATGCTTTAAATGCCTACCATACGTCTTGCATGTCAACTATATGCTTTAAATGCCTACCATACGTCTTGCATGTCTACAATATGCTTTAAATGCTTACCATACGTCTTGCATGTCTACTATATGCTTTAAATGCCTACCATACGTCTTGCATGTCAACTATATGCTTTAAATGCCTACCATACGTCTTGCATGTCTACTATATGCTTTAAATGCCTACCATACGTCTTGCATGTCTACTATATGCTTTAAATGCCTACCATGCGTCTTGCATGTCTACTATATGCTTTAAATGCTTACCATACGTCTTGCATGTCTACTATATGCTTTAAATGCCTACCATACGTCTTGCATGTCTACTATATGCTTTAAATGCTTACCATACGTCTTGCATGTCAACTATATGCTTTAAATGCCTACCATACGTCTTGCATGTCTACTATATGCTTTAAATGCTTACCATACGTCTTGCATGTCTACTATATGCTTTAAATGCCTACCATACGTCTTGCATGTCAACTATATGCTTTAAATGCCTACCATACGTCTTGCATGTCTACTATATGCTTTAAATGCCTACCATACGTCTTGCATGTCTACTATATGCTTTAAATGCCTACCATACGTCTTGCATGTCTACTATATGCTTTAAATGCCTACCATACGTCTTGCATGTCTACTATATGCTTTAAATGCCTACCATACGTCTTGCATGTCTACTATATGCTTTAAATGCTTACCATACGTCTTGCATGTCTACTATATGCTTTAAATGCCTACCATACGTCTTGCATGTCAACTATATGCTTTAAATGCCTACCATACGTCTTGCATGTCTACTATATTCTTTAAATGCCTACCATACGTCTTGCATGTCTACTATATGCTTTAAATGCCTACCATACGTCTTGCATGTCTACTATATGCTTTAAATGCTTACCATACGTCTTGCATGTCTACTATATGCTTTAAATGCCTACCATACGTCTTGCATGTCTACTATATGCTTTAAATGCCTACCATACGTCTTGCATGTCAACTATATGCTTTAAATGCCTACCATACGTCTTGCATGTCTACTATATGCTTTAAATGCTTACCATACGTCTTGCATGTCTACTATATGCTTTAAATGCCTACCATACGTCTTGCATGTCAACTATATACTTTAAATGCCTACCATACGTCTTGCATGTCTACTATATGCTTTAAATGCCTACCATACGTCTTGCATGTCTACTATATGCTTTAAATGCCTACCATACGTCTTGCATGTCTACTATATGCTTTAAATGCTTACCATACGTCTTGCATGTCTACTATATGCTTTAAATGCCTACCATACGTCTTGCATGTCTACTATATGCTTTAAATGCTTACCATACGTCTTGCATGTCTACTATATGCTTTAAATGCCTACCATACGTCTTGCATGTCAACTATATGCTTTAAATGCCTACCATACGTCTTGCATGTCTACTATATGCTTTAAATGCCTACCATACGTCTTGCATGTCTACTATATGCTTTAAATGCCTACCATACGTCTTGCATGTCTACTATATGCTTTAAATGCCTACCATACGTCTTGCATGTCTACTATATGCTTTAAATGCCTACCATACGTCTTGCATGTCAACTATATGCTTTAAATGCCTACCATACGTCTTGCATGTCTACTATATGCTTTAAATGCCTACCATACGTCTTGCATGTCTACTATATGCTTTAAATGCCTACCATACGTCTTGCATGTCTACTATATGCTTTAAATGCCTACCATACGTCTTGCATGTCAACTATATGCTTTAAATGCCTACCATACGTCTTGCATGTCTACTATATGCTTTAAATGCCTACCATACGTCTTGCATGTCTACTATATGCTTTAAATGCCTACCATACGTCTTGCATGTCTACTATATGCTTTAAATGCCTACCATACGTCTTGCATGTCTACTATATGCTTTAAATGCCTACCATATGCCTTGCATTCGTATGCCACACACACACCTTGCATGCCTACCATACTCCCGTGATAACTTGCGATCATCCGTTCATACTGTGACTTGTAATCACATTGCAGCCAGTCAGTCTTAATTAATAATGAACACGAATTACAAGTCCATGCAGGTATACTTATTGAGCTAATCAACACAGATGCTAGCTCAAGTCATTTGTCACCGTTCTCATGAACAAATTTCAGACTAGTGATAACGATTATAAATAATGTGATAGGCCTGCATCGATGATGACAATAATGATGCTGATTCTGATAATCATTAATGCTGACGATATCTTGGTGACTAAAATGATAAAGATGGTCACGACGATTATGATGACGTCAGTGATCATAGAAATGCATTCTTCGTCACAATATGACGCAGCTTCCTGCCTGGCGGCAGCAAATTCAGTCATCATCTTACTTTCTTTCTTTCGATCATGCGCCGCAGTAATGCGCACTGCTGACAAAACAACTCTATTCAGATAACTGATGAATAATTCTATGTAACATAACTTTTGATGGAATCGGTTGATAAGGAATGATTTTATAGGAGGCCAGTTTGTATAAAATTATAATACAACATGAGATGGTTCAGATGAAATAATTCTCAAGGAATAAATCAATGCTAAATTTTGGCATGGAATAATTCTATGGGAACTTATTCGGTCTGGGCAATTCTGCGTGGTATAGTCCCCCACTAAAGATCCGAAAACCAATAATTCTACACGGAATCGTCTTGTTCAGAATAATTCTGCAAGGAATCATTCCACGTGGAATTTCTATAATGATACCATCTCATATTGAATAATTGTGTGGAGCAACTCTACACTCAGAAATGCTCTGCAGGACAGATATTATGCTGACAAATCTGTCAATAACTATTTCCGGACGAAAACTGCAAGAGTTGTAAGTAAGCCTGATAAGCGCCGACACCTAAATGTAAATATCATACAGCCACCGACTTTATGTATGTGTACGTATGCGTGCGTATGTACGTGTGTGTATGTACGTGTGTGTATGTACGTGTGTGTATGTACGTGTGTGTATGTACGTGTGTGTATGTATGTGTGTGTATGTACGTGTGTGTATGTACGTGTATGTATGTGTGTGCTTCTATCTCTTTTGGTGACTCCCTTCCTTATTCCCTCACTCGCTTTGTCCCTCAATCCGCCAGGTCGCCCTCCTTCCATCTGCTCTTTCCCTCTCCCATTGTCCGTTTAATTTGTGTTTATCCCTCTCTCTCTCTCACTCGTTCATTTACGTCCCTCATTTCCTCTATATTATTCTCTCTCTCTCTCTCTCTCTCTCTCTCTCTCTCTCCATCTCTCTCCCTGTCTCTCTCCCTGTCTCTTCCTGTCTCTCTCTCTCTCTCTTATTGTCTTTGTGACAGTCCTTCCGTCTCTCTCGCCCTCTCTCCGCTCTTCATTTCATCTTTTCCATCCACTTCATCTAATCATCCCTCACTCCGTTCCTCCATTTGGTCACTCCAATTGCCCTTCCATGCGTTCACCCACCCACCCGTCTGTCCATCCATCCCTTCCTCCGTTCTTCTGTCTTTTCCTCCAAGCGTGACAGTTTCTACTCTCTCAAAAAGCGAAGCCCAGAATGAGGAAACGAGGAGAAAGCTACACACTTATTGAAAGCGCAATAGAATCGAGTTAAGGTCCTGTCCCAAACGTGACCGTTTCCTATGTTTAGGCACGGACTCCTAGTCATAGTTGAGATCGTATATTGTCCGGTTTGTCTGACGGGGAGACCTCGACATTAGAAACAGCCGCGGCAATGGCACGCATGGGGAGAACGGGAGGCAAGACAGACAGACAGACAGACAGACAGACAGACAGATAGAAAGATAGACCCGTATGCCAAGCGCTTTATTCGACTGTCTCTGTGTCTCGTCCCATCTCCTTTGCCATTTCTCTCTTTCACTCTCTCTTTTCGTTTAATCTCATATTCTCTCTCCCTGGATCAATTTCTTTTTCTGTATATATATATATATGTATGTCGGTTCGTTCATCTGTCTGTCTGTTTGTGTGTGTGTGTTTCTCTCTCTCTGTCTCTCTCTGTCTCTCTGTCACACATGCACACACACACACACGGCAGGTCGTCGACGCGTTCAGATCGCGCTTGCGTACAAATGGATTATCGTATTACGCAGTCGCGTTCGTCAATATGTCGGAGCTCATCGTATCAGCTGCTTTTACCAGGTCAGCTGTTTTCTACGCAGAAGGAGCGGCTGTAACGTACCGAGGGGGAGCCAGTGGCCCCGAGAGGCACTTATGAAGCAGAGGCGGCCAAATAGGGCTAACGAAAATTGAAAAGAGTGAATGTTGGATAAAAGCTGGAGCGAGCAGGAGAAAGAAAGAAATATAGAAGAAGGAAGGAAGGAAGGAAGGAAGGAAAGGGGAAGCGCCTCTGTGGTGAAATTAGTTTGGTATCGGTTGACCGTTGCTCTAAGTCTCCGCTAGATGTCGCATTATTAACTCTAAGAGGTCTACGTTTTGCAAAACAGAAGAAAAGGAAGCAGTTTTTGTCATGTTTAGAGATATGAGCATATTATGTAGTGTCTCTCTGGTCTGGCGATGCCAATTTGGCCTTGAACCAGCCTACCTGATAGACCGTTGTCAGCCGATATTGAAGGTCCGGTGTAGTCGCTCCCTCCGCTCTGCTGAGAGGGGTCCCTGTGGATCCATTTGCCCTACAGCAGCTAGGAAAACCATGAATCTCAGTAGTACGCCCTAGGGTTTGGAATGACCTTTCTTTGGAGTTACATGCATCTGTTACCTAAATCATGTGGTGGTTTTTACGATCATCTTAAAACTTACCTTTTTTGTCCAATCTTGAGTTGGGAGCGCTTTATCTTGAAAAGGCGCTATACAATTTTTTAATGAATGAAATTATATTATAATCCAGAAATCAGATAATTCAGTACGCTGTTTTACTTGATTATTATCAAAGCTGAAACCGCTAAAGATTGGTTACATTGGCAGTTTTGCCATGGACCCTGAAGTTGGGATACGAGAAGGAGTATCAAACAATCCTTACTCATTGCACTAAGCGTATTTTAAACGATGTGTCAATATTGCCAAAAAGTTCTCAAAACTGAAAATATTCAAAACTTATTTGAGGATTAAAATGAGCAAAATTCGATTTCCGAATTCGGAAATGCTGTCCGTCGAAAGAGAGACGGAAGAAACGATTAACTTTGATGATGTCCGAGATAATTTTGCAGCGAAATTTATAATCTTAACTTCAACATGCTGGATGAATGGATGGAAGAATGGATGGATGAATAATGGATGGATGGATGAGCGGGCGGACAGACTCATGAATGGATGGACGGACGGACGGACGGACGGACGGGTAGATGGATGAATAGATGGACAAAACAACAGATGCAGATTAGAAAATATAAGCTAATTTCACGTTTATTTGATAATGAAATCATTTCGATGCTGCTTTGATTTAGCGTCGATGAGACCAAACAGGGTAATTAATGCCAGAATAGTTCATGCGGACCCAGATTTGTCATCATTCCATTAGTCACAGATAGATGACCAGTCTAGAAACGTTTAGATATAATTTGATTAAATTGATGCGCTACATTGATTGCGCTCGCTATTCATCCATCCATATATCCATCCATTCATCCACCCATCCACCTATTCTCCCATCCATCCATCAATCCATCCACCGAACCATCTATTCATCCATTTATCCATCCATCCACCAGTCCATCCACCCGTCTATCCACCCGTCCATCCGCCTTTGTTCTTTTTTGAATGTATATATGTGTGCATATGTATGTGAAAGCGCTAGTCACTGTTCGGTGGCATAAATATTAATGCCAAGCATATCTGCGCAATTTTATGGCAACTTTAAAGAACACGATAGTAATGCTACTTAACTCGGTCTTTAACTGCTCTGGCTCTGAGTTAGTTCCTACTCGACGCAAGATGAATTCCCCGTATGGATCAATTCGGCAGAGATTGGGCTTTCTTCTCCAATCGATATTTGTTTCTATTTACTGCATAGAGCAATGCTATGTTGACAGCAATGCGGCATGTATGTAGACGTCCATGCTAAAACCATAGTCCATGAAGAAAACTCATTTTAGCAGTTGTTCTGATAAACAACGGCGCATTATTGGTATGCAATTCATGACCTTTAGCTGCCTGTGTACTACCAATCCATCCGTTCCTCTCTGCTTCTCTGCTTCTCTGATTCTCTGCTTCTCTGCTTCTCTGCTTCTCTGCTTCTCTTCAGTTTTACTATTCACCTCTCTCTCTCTTTTCCTTCCCCTTTCTCTCCTTCCCTCCTGCCTATCCATACTTTCTTCCGTCGCTAAAACCTGCCATCATCGCTGTACTCCTACCTTGTTTAGTGTTAGGCCCACAATGTCTAAATCCAGGGTCTATGCCTGCATTGGTCCTTCTCTAAGTAATTGCCTTCTTCTCAACGCTCTACCACCCTCTCTTGTAGCATTTCTTTCTGTTTCTCTCACTCAAAATACCTCCTTTTGCGGTACCTCGAACTGATCGCTCGTCTGAAGGGCTTATGCTGCGAGAGGCAGTTTATAAGTGATCAGATACAATTCAATACAATACTTTCCTCCCCGCTTCTCTATAGCTGTCCATGCATTAAAGACATTATAGAAAATCTAAACAAACCTTCGGACAACGTTTGTCAGCAGTTTCTATAAAGGGGTCGTGAGAGTGGGTAACCGTTCTCGTTGATATTTCACCTACCTGTATCTGCCGACCTATCGATGTACTTACTTATTGGTGCCCTTTTCAGGCCTACTGAGATGAAGCTAATGCTGACGGAAGAGAAGAAGAAAGGGCGAGGAGGGACACAGTATATGGGGTATCTGCTCGTTCAATGCACCCTCATGCCAAAGTCACAAGACGACATGGACCAGGTAGGACCAACAGCCACAGCTTCACCACACAACGATGGCTAATCTATTCAATGATCTAATCTGACCTGATACTACATTTTTCTTTCAGGATTTGTATTATTTTATGTCTTATATAGCGCCTTTACTACAACACGAAAGACGTCACAATAACGTTCGTTTCACGTTGAATCGTTTGTCGAAAAGTCGTTATCAATGGCAGAATCAACTGGACAACATGCGATAGGAACAGCGTCTCCCAATATTTTCATAATTTTGTTTGGCGGAACCCCCACTCCAAAACTAAACATAAGTCTTATCAAGTTGTAATTACTACAAACGCGTAAGAATGCAGACAGTCATAGGTTTAGGCACAGTATAGATTAATAATAACATAAATATCGATGATAATGAAATATGAATCAGGTTTAACTAAAGTTCTACACAGATGTTAAGCAAAAAATCTCCATTTGTTACAACGGACAGTTTTCCGTGGAACTCTTGTTTTCACCTCATGAAACCATATGGTTTCGCGGAACACAGTTTGGGTCAAGGAAATCGGAGGCAGATTATTAGCCTTTGAAAACACATGAAGTGCTTTAAATTTGATACCTGATATTATAGTAAGGAACGAACAGAACACAGAGAACGACGCATTTATTGGAAGAAATTTGTCAAATGGTGTTTAGTAACCATGGATGCCTGCTTTATGAGTTGCAAGAAACGGTTCGCGACTAAACGCTTTCGTGGAGTGCATAATCTACGTGTAGGTCTATGTCAAAATGGCTGAAATGGAGCCTAGCATCAGGCCTAACCTCTATAAATAAGGTGTGGAAATTGACGCAATATAATACACGTATGCGATTCTTTTCTAGTGTAGTTTGTTCTCAGTCTTGTATAGTCCCATGACCTGTTGGGCATCGACTGTACTTAGGAATATGAACATACGTTTCTCTTTGACGTAAGCCACTCTAGGTGCATTGTTCAAGGGATTCATTCGGGTTTCGGCGCTTTAGACAGCTCCAGTTTAAATCAATCGAATCTGTTATACCCGATTCAGAAAATAACTTTTTCAGCTGCGACAATGACAAACTTACAGCACGACATCGACTACTAATTAATGATTGGAGATTGAATCAATATATTTCATTGTGATCATTAACTAAACGCAGTTTTCATTGTTCTTCAGTGTGGACCCTCGAAGGTAATAACCTTCAGTGCTTTTGTGACCAAATCGTGATGAAGATCAACTCTGTCTGTCTGTCTGTATGTCTGTCTGTGTACTGCCTGCCTCTGTGATTGCCTGTCTGTCTGTCTCATGGTTTCGAGTAGTTCCTGTGATTGTCACCATATTAGATGATGCAACCGTTGTAGACGTGACTGTCTGTGTGTGTAAGTGTTCGTTCGTTCGTGTACGTGCGTCTGGTGACCTCTGACCCTGTATACTGTGAAATTCATGTTCTTGTGAATATAATTATAAGTTGTGGATAGATAGATATATAGATGGATAGATATTTACTGTGAAAGATGAGTAGATAACGCAGATAATGGTCGGATAGATTAAAATAATGGTTAAATATATTGATAGACTTGTAGATAGATAGATAAATATATGGATAGATAGTTTCGGTGATAGGTATGTAGAATTGTAGATGTGTAAATAGGTAGATACGTAATAAACATAGATGGTTAGATAGATAGATAGATAGACTGATGGTTAGATAGATAGATAGATCGATCGATAGATAGATAGATAGATAGATAGATATATAGATAGATAGATAGATAGATAGATAGATAGATAGATAGATAGATAGATAGATAGATAGATAGATAGATGGATGGATGGATGGATGGATGGATGGATGGATGGATGGATAGATAGATAGACAGACAGACAGACAGACAGACAGACAGACTGATAGATAGATAGATAGATAGATAGATAGATAGATAGATAGATAGATAGATAGATAGATAGATAGATAGATAGATAGATAGATAGATAGATAGATAGATAGATAGATAGATAGATAGATAGATAGATAGATAGATAGATAGATAGATAGATAGATAGATAGATAGATAGATAGATAGATAGATAGATAGATAGAAGGACGGACAGGCAGATAGTTCCTGTGACGGATGGATAGCTAGATATACAGATAGACAAATAGACAAATTGAAAGATCGAAGTATGGAGCGATTGAAAGACAGGCGTTTTTAGTGATTTTTGGCATAGTGATGATAGTTATAAAAATGACCAAGTGTAACAAATGAGACAATAATTAGTATTGTCATTTTTGTAACAATGGTAATTAGACATAGTCATTTTAATTATCGCCGCACTGAGCATTGTTGTTAAAGATGCTAATCAATTATTATTGTGATTAATCTCAGTAATTAATTTTGGCATGTAACGGACAAGATATCTAGCAGTAGATTTAATGAATTCCCTTCCTGATTAACACCAAGCATTTCTTCATGTAGGCATGAAAGCAATCTGGCTGGTCTCTTCATCTTCATTTCGTAATTGTTGTCTCGTTGCTTCGTCAGTATTAGTGCATGTCACCGTACGTAGGCCTCTGCATGTTTGCTCTGTCGTTCGGAGCAAGTGAGGAGTTACATCGGAGTGAAATGTGTAGTCTGGTGTTCTAACAATTTAGATGGAGTTGATAGGACGTATAACTGTGAGTGTTTGTTTTCTTTGATTATATTTCTGAGTTGGTCTAATCCCTCTAACCAATACATATGTCTTTATGCTGACGATCACATGGCTTGTAATCTGAGCAGATTTGAAGATAGAATGATCTGCAATTTGTTGTAATTGAGCACCATGGTTCGTTCACTGTGATTTAGGTTATTCAATTTAACGAAATCTTTCTGACATTAGTTGTTGCTGCATCAGGTTGTGCCCTGTACCCCGCTTCTTTGCAATGAACCATTGCTACTCGCTCTCGTCATTGGTCGTCATCTCTTCCTTCTAATAGGTTTTTATGATCTTAGTCAAATTTTCCTTTTCCCGGCAGTATTGTCTCTCAAACTACAATGGCATAGTATACCACCGGCATCTGCAAATTCTTTAATTGCAAAGGCCAATGCTACTTTCTTCAACCAAGTCCAGCCATTCCAAGTCCAAATTTCGATGTTCTCGAGTGTGAAATCTACATTTCTAGTGCTACTCGTTGTGGCGGAATAATTGTGCGTGGCAGCAGCAACTGTAGTGGTCTTTTTGTTGCTCTGTTTCGTCGCTGTGTTGTTGCTGTTGTTTTAACAAAAACTTTTTGGCAGCCAGCTTATGACTTCGGGTCCCGGTCAGTTTAAACGTCTAACACTTGTGAGGGCATCACATTTTGTGTATTTGGTCATTTCCTTTGATTATTTGGCTTGGCGTGCATCAGATTCTTTGCCAGTTACCTTTTTTAACGCACTCCAAAGCTTTGATATTTTCCTTCTGTAAATCGCATTGTATGGACCCAAACGTTTGTCGTTTTCCTGAGTTTATTTTACATAATTTTCCTCGATTTACTTTGCGGTACGCATATTAATTTGTATACATATTAATTTATCCCAATTTCTAGTTTGATTTGTTTATTTCCTTATATTAAATTACCTCATTCAATACAGTTTACCCTACAAATCATAACTTAACCTATAACATTTTATTATGATAGTTAATCTTTCGTTACTTTTCCTCTAATTACATTGCACAACCTTACAATATCTTAGGCTACTGTATCTTACCTTACATTTACATTGCCTTGCATGGTAGGTAAAGGCGCACGCACGTCCCAAATTGCTTTCTTTAATTTGATTTGTCTTTACTGACTTGCCTTTGGTGTCAATCTGTGTTCTTTCCTTGCTGCCATCGGCACGTAGTACTTGCGTCACGCAGTCCGATCTGTGGCAGGAAGTAAGAAGCCGAAGACGCAGCTATGGAGCGCAGTCGTGAACATAATTCTCGTAGAGGGTCGGAACCTCATTCCGATGGACGACAACGGCCTTTCCGACCCCTACATCAAATTCCGACTGGGGAACGAGCGCTACAAAAGCAAGGTACGTGATGCCATCTGCTGGAAAGCATGAGCAGACATGTAACGTTTTATAGGGTCTTACAATGAGGCTAAGACACTAAGTAGAAGTAGCCGCAGATGGAGAAAGACATTGGTTTCTCCTTCATCGTGTATTCGATCCTCGTGTCTCTGTCTCGGCCACTGTCTCTATTTCTTCTTCTGAGTCTGGCGCTCTCTCAGTCCGTGTCTCTCCTCCTCTGTGACTCTGTCGCTCATTCTGTTCTACGCCTTTCTATTCAGCTGTCTTCGTATTCAACCTCAATCGCAGTCGGAGTAGGAAGAGCCTCGCATTAATTAGTAGACTTTTTTACAATTATCTGTGTTTCGCCTTGCGTCGTTCTGTCTGTCTCGCCTTTCCTGTGTGTGTATCCTACTCTGTATTTCAAGCTCCTCTTGCTATATATATCTGTCCCCACGTGAATATATATATATATATATATACATATATATATATATATATATACTGTATACGTGTATATCCAAATATATACATACTATTCTTTTCTCTTGTGCGAGCTATCAACTCCGACAATTTATAACAGCGATGCAGTTGCACGTAATAAGCGATGGAATGTCAATCAGTCCGCATCGTTTCACAATTGAAAGTAATTTGCATCCGTAGCTCAACTAGAGCTCGTTAATCTTTGTTCGTCAGTCATTTACTCCAACCTCTGTATCCTTTCATCCGGTTTGATGCTTAGCGACAGTCTCCATCATCATTTGAAATTCAATGATGATCTTGTATGCGCTGATTTACGACTCACGAGGACGAGAAATCGTTGAAGAGAAGAGACGTGTTTACGCCAATGAACACGGAACACGGAAGGCTGATGAAGAGAGATGTTCGTCATGGATACGCAATTTGTCAGAAACATGAATAATAAGATAAAAGGGTTCATTTAGAAGATGCCAGTGACAACTGAATACGTGTACTAATATTCAAACATTCTTACGTGATCTTTCTAAAAAGATTATTTAGCCACATTGTGCGATTCAATAAAATTTAGTTGATTAGGTTAGATACAATGTCATGTAACTTACGACGAGGTATATATATATATATAGTCGCTCTAATCGTTCATTGAACACACTCTTCTATACATTGGGGCTCAGATGGAAAGCAATAGTGGATTATTACTTGCCAACCATAATTATAGCACAATAAATTATGAAGATAAGAAATTACGTTTCCGTTAATCGTGTGTTATATTATAACCCGTTTGAGTAATTCGATTAAATGTTTCGTATAGCGTATTGTGACTGTAACGTAACGATTACGGGTGCGTCACTGCTGTTCGGACTCCATTCGATGAAAATGAACACATTGTTCAAGTAGACTCATCTAAGTTGACCTAAAGCGTAAAACAGAGGCACACACACAGACACACAAGCAAGGTCGCTTCAAAAGACTTCCTCTCAGTGAATATTTGTGAAGCCCCCATATTGTGGAAGCACTATGATGACCTTTCATTCTACTGTTGTTTGAACTTCTGTTCAGATGATGTGTTCGTTTGACTAATCGTCAAATCAGACACAAGTTAAAACCTTGCTAAGCCAAAAGTAATATAAATTACAGTTTGTCTATATTTTTAGTACAAGGTGAAAACGTTAAACCCGCGATGGTTGGAACAGTTCGACCTCTACTTTTTTGAGGATCAGACCAGTCACTTGGAGATCTCCGTCTACGACCATGACGTCGGTGGTCGCGATGACATCATGGGCAGGTCTGGACCAAAGCCAATCGTCTCTTGTACTATATTGAATAACGAGACACATAAATCCACAATCCAATCCCACATCCTCAGTTTTTCCCCATCTCCTTCCGTCTCCGAGTTTATTGATCTCCATCACCACGTCCATCCCATATCCAGATTGTGGGTTTCTATTCATTCTCCCACTTCCCTGGCATCTCATAAGTAAAAAACATTGGCGTGCATATAAAAATTGAAAGCATCATTACATTTATTAATTATACCTATAATTAAATGCTGTACCTCAGTTTGCTTTATCATCTAATCCATTTAAGTTGCATATCATCGACACTGTCAGTACTGTGTGGCTGGTATGGCCACATTGGCAGACAGTTTATTTCTAATTCCAGTAAGTAAGCCACTCTGTCATTGGATCATACTGAACAGAAAATATAGACTGGCGTTTCGCTGTTCATTGTCAACTTTTGCGGTGAACCAGTCTCCAGAGATTGAGCCATTTTCTCTTATGACGTTATAAAGGAGGTTCCGCGCAGTTGTAACGTCAGGGCTGACTAAGCGTTTTTTCGTCATCTATTTCCACTGAAGCTCTCAACTGCCAGTCAATTGTAACTTAATGGCGTAGGTCTACATCTTTGTTAAAAATACACTCTCTAAAATTCATGCCTGAAGAGCACATACGCTGTCCTTTATCCAGATTGCTCTCACATGCTTTAGTTATCTGCTGTATAAGGCAGTCATTTGACTCGAGGAACTTCGTGTAACGATCCTGAACATGTTATGGCCACATTTTATTTGCCCCAAGATCCGAATAACTTGCATGGCGCGCGCAGTAATAATTACAAAAAACGAATAGGCAAAGGATATTGGGAGAATTTCTACTCTTTTCAGAGCAGAAATCGATCTTAGCTCTCTGGAGCTGGAAAAGACCCACGACATTGAGCAGGCACTTGAAGATGGAGCTGGAATCATTCACCTGCTGCTAACGCTGAGTGGTACCATTGGCTTCCAATCGCCCTCTGATCTCTCCAAGATGAAGTTCACTCGAAGAGACCGAGCAGGCATCGTCAGAAAACACGTAGGCAGCTTATCGATTGCCTCTTCATTATACCTTACGTCGCTCATTCGTCAAATGGGTGGTCATTCACTCGTAAGTTGGTCTTTTCTTTCGGTCGATTGGTCAGTCGATAAGTCAACCAGGACGTCAGCCATTTATAGTTGCCAGTATGTCATAGAAGGTTTATTGGTCGGTCGGTCGGATGATCAGTATGTTACTAGGTCGTTCAATCATCAGTATGTCAGATTGTCAGTGGCGGAGTATAGCTTAGTAAGTTATAAGTTATTCAGTTTATTTAAAAGAACAGAGCCAAAATCTAGGTGGCAAACAGCACCCGATTATAAATGTCGGAGCACATTCTAGAGAAATGAGCAAAAAACTTACAGAACTCTTCAGTGATCGCGGGCAGAGAGGGCCCTCGGGATACAGATTCTAACATTCTACACCGTAGACACGAATGGATTCTGTCTAGCACGTAGACATATGCGTCACAACGGATTTTGACGAGTGATGGAAAATGCTCCTCAGGACGTGATTGTCATTTTTCTATTACGTCACGATACAGCCCAGCATGAACGGCTCCAGCCGTTGACTTCTTCATAAACGGACAAGTCGCTTGGATGAACCTGAGTCGTCGTATATGGTACAACATTCTCTCCATTATCATGGCTCTGTCCTCACCCAAGGTGAACCCCCACCATTTTGGGGAGACTCGCGGCTTAGGTGGCTCTAGCGAACTCTTGCAGAGCCTATTGGCCTTGGCAGACGTAATGCATGGAGCAATCTTGATCATATTACGATCAGTAGTTTCGTAACCTGTTCTGTAGTTCAGTTAAGATTTGTCCTGTAGAGTTAAGCCCAAGATTCTCATTGATGTTACCCCATCAGCGTTGCTGGTCAGATCGGATGGTGACTCTATCTCCCAATTGGCAATTAGCTTTTAACTCGATTTTTCGGAATTTAGACGCAGGTTGTCATGCTCTGCCCAGCGTTGCTTTGATGGTTTCTCCGTTATTGACATTTAGTCAAGTGGTCTGTCGATTAGCCGTTCAATCGGTCAGTCTGTCAGTTAAATTAAGCCCATATATATACAGTGATCCGCTAGTCAACAGCTCAGTCGGCCGGAGGACGGTCGGTCGGTTGGCACATCACAAAAGGCGTTAGGATACTAAATCGATTCTCTTAACCCATTGATCAATTGCTTCTGTTTTCTCAATGTCTCAGGGTCTTCTGAACTCGTTGAAAAACATCGGAGACGTTGGTTGGCTCATGGTTAAAGGTCGCTATTTCACTGGATGAGTATCGCAAATAAAGAGTTATATTAGATATACCAGAGGTGTAACAAGGTTTTGAAAAGTGGGCAGCATAATTTGCAAAATATTGCGCGAACATTTTTGCTCCCCCCATTTTTTGAATTTTGCCCCTCCCCGAAATTTTAAAAACGGGGCACAAATTATCTTAACAAGAGTCATCTTAAAAAGCCATTGGAGAAACATAAAAAAGAACCAATTAGGGGCACTGAGCACTAAAACTGGGAGGGCTTTGCTCCCAGTTTTGAAACTGGGCGACCGGTGCTTCCTCTGCCCCCGCTTGTTACACCTCTGAGATACACGCATCTAGAAACGCAATTGACCGTTACGTGGCATTGTTCCTTCATAACGGTTTAATACCTATGCAGTGATGATGTTAATACTGGTGATGAAGATAAAGACACCAGTGATATCGATGATGATGAGGCATGTCGATATAAATAATTCATTGCAGTCATTTCGTCTTATAACCTGCACATATAAATTTATAGTCGAGATCTTTCAGGTATTTCTCCAGTGTATGCGTGGTTCCGTATAACGTGACCTGTTTCCATTTGCGAATCGTGGACCTTGCACAGCCAGGACTGAGATAGATTGCCGGCATTTGAGATTAGATTTTTTAAATATACAACGCATAAGGAAATATCGAATGAGGAAGTTCGAGGAAGAATGCCGTGAATCAGAAATATCGCCCAACAAATAATGGAAAGTAAACGCAATTTCTTTGGACATATCCATGGGATGGACAATACCAGATTGATTAAACAGACCGTGTTCGGAATGATCGATAGTATAGGGATTAGAGGTTGAACCAAACAGAGACTGCTTCATAATGTCAGTGACTGGTACAAACTGCCATCGATGTGCAAAGGCTGAATCTGGTGACAGAGGATCGATGGGAGCGAGAAGGAGAGTTAGACATGCGATCAACACGAACGGGTGATGAGCCGATGGACAGAGAGAAGGAAGAGGAGAAGAAGAAGATGGTAAAAAGAAAAACGATGAAGGAGGAGAAGAATAAGGAAAACTAGGAGGAGAAGAATTAAGAAAACTATAGGAGGAGAAGAAGAAGAGAACCCGCAATTATGATCATGAACCGCCTAACAGAGTTTTCATTTAATAGTCCAATTTTATTGGATGAACGTGCAGGTATGTCTATAGCTCTCAATAAACGAAAGTACATGCGATTAGTTATGGGCAACGAATAGCATAGATAGAATAGATGGCACACACAAAATAATTTGAAGTAAAAATACATATAGTGTATAAAAATAATGTACACTTTCTCGCATGAATTACATAACACAGCGCCGTATATATATAATATATATAATATATGTATATAATATTTATATATGCGGAACGACTAATATCTGCATAAAGTTAATACGAGCAGGCCTGTGTAAGATACGGGTAATAGAAACTAATGAAAAACTAAATAAGCTTCGCATATAAATAGTGTATATAAGTACATTTTGTACGGTCACTTATATGATGCTTTTGCGTGTGCTTTCCATGCACCAGTCATCAATAAAATAGGTTCCAATAATTTATGTCGATCGACCTATATATGTAAGCGTCAAACGATAAAAGTTCAAATTCGTCGATTGTCGATATGGCGCTATTTAGGCAATCACTCCTTTCGCATATATATATATATATATAATATATATATAATATATATATATAATATATATTTATTTATCTATGCATGCTCCTTCCGAATCTGTTTCGCGATTCCATTAGAAAATAACCTGCACAGAAATTCGTCTGTCATCGATCGTCGACTAAATAAACACGAATCATTCGACATCTTATCATCTCAATCGCAGATGTTGTCTTCCTATGGTATAGAATTCCAATAGTCACGATTATAGGCCTGTATACGGCGCTGACGAGATAGCATAAGATATATTGGCATATAATATGATCTCTTTGATGTATACCATGCGTTCTATGAATAATATATATTATAAAAATTATATATGTCCTATTGAAAGATTTATTTCGCCAACATTGATGTAGGTGTACTGTGATGATCTATCCGTCCGAAAACTATCCGAGGGCTGAATAAATCTATCTCACCTGGATCAAATATACCGCTATTGAGCGTCCGAGGGAGGGCAGCCATTTCTGTCCTCATCCTGTGAATTCCACAAGAATAGTGTATTATTATCATTTGACAAATCTACACTGTATTCAAAGTTCAAAATCAGAAATGGGTGAAGCTGGTATATTTCTGCAGCATGGCCAATGTGCATCAACAGCGTATATCATTCTCCATTCGAAGGTCCCATTTCTCTTTGTTGGACGCTTCCGTCGGGTGTTTACTTTTATCAGGAAAGTTGTACAGCTGCTGTACGTACACTTCGCTGAAGATTCTCTTGTATACCTTACGCATTGCTCAGAACTTCTTCCTTCTCCTCTGCCATGTTCTTTAGCTGTTGAGTCATTTCTAAAGTGCATATAATTATTACTCTATTCTATTTAGTATCCCGCTACATGGCGCAATGGTGAAAGTTTCACGTAAGACAGCATGATACTGAGATGCCAGTATTGACATTAAGTGCACATGTTGAAGACTTATATAGAGTTTTCGTCTATGTAACGTTTGCCTTTTTCGTGTTCATTATTTTAAGCCTCCTTATCATAAGAATTATTATGACTCGTCATTGATCAAAAAGACTGGAAATGTTTTATGTCTAAAAATATGTTAGCGACTCTACGTCTACTTGCTTGGCGTCTGACGTCGCCACTGGTATAGCCAACATTATTTATGGCATATAATAATATACCAAAGTAAGTATACGTGCTTTATTGAACCGCATGCAAAAGCATTGCGGTACCATCAGATATAAAGAGAGAATACAAAAATAACACGACAAGTAATTACAAAACATACGTCTCCTGAGCTGTTAGAGCGTGAAGAGAAAGTTAACAATAGGCATAGAGTCATTTGTATAGCACTAGGGTGATCAAACCACATGTGCACCATGGGCTATAAGACCAGCGAACTGCACATGTCGACCCAAACCAAGGAAAACATCCTCAAGGTCACCCCCGAAAATTGATTTATATTTGGTTCAGTCACGCAATCGTCCGTGACGTCTTACGCATATTGAGGCAATTAACATCTGCTCCAATATCGAAACAAATGATATATTAATATAGATGGACCAAATAAGACAAACTGATGTTTTCTGAATAAATATTACCGAAAATCTAACTCTAAAAGGAAATTATACCATATGATAGGATGATTATTCAAGTATGTGGTTAATAAGAATAAGACTGATCGTATTTATTTATTAATGAAAAATAAATAAAACAAATGGAGCCCTAAAAGTCCAGTTAAGGCAACCCGCTTCCTTAAATGGACAACATGGTGTCCTTGACTGGACCGGTTGCCCTGAAAGAGAACAAATAAGTCTAAACACGTTACTGAAGAAAATTTGAACCAAAGCTTTAACATTTAAAACACTTTCTGTCTATAGATATTCAACACAGTTCTACCAGAGGAACCCATCCTCATCAAGCAGTATATTAACTTCACAGCAACTGTAGTGAAACTGCAGCGAGCATTTGCTGCGTTTTATCCAAATCTTCGTTTTACATTCGTCAGAAGTATGCCGCCAAATTCTAGACAAACTGTCCACAAGCAACCACTATACAGACGTTGTTCCGAGTTTTCTTCCTTCCTTTGCTGCCGATTATGGAAAGAAAATTTTCCGCCACCTAGCTTAATAGGCCTTTTAGCCAATTAGCCAATATAACTTAATTTTATGACATTCAAAATCCTGGTATCCTTAAATGGACTACCCACAAATTAGCGGGCCAATTCAGGACACTTAACGTGGTCCGTTTCAGACAATACGGACAATACTTCTGCTTACACTACGATAGTTCAACACGCGTCAGTTTAAACGTAAAGCACTTATTGTCGCTCAAACACAAAACGTAAATAAAATAAACCTGATTGCATTTTAAACTCTTAACCTAAAATGTATGCCACCGTTGTCAGTTACGACTCAAAAATTGATCAGATGTTTATGAAATGAAGTTTTATCCGCAATTTACTAGACATTTGGTATTAAGTAAAACTGCTTATGGCAATTGAATTTCCCCGGGTGGAAAGCGTTGTAAGGGTGTCAGAAGAGGTGGAAATATCATGGGGTTGGTAGTAAAACCTATGGTATAATCGTGATACAAATATTACCGCAAATTGCCGCGATTATGGTTACGACTTTATCCACTATTGCAATAAAATACCTAAGTCTGCACACACTGTTGAATCATCGTGCTACATAATTATACTCTTTGAATAGTCGACATATTTTTAATGAATAAGCAAAAGGCATTCTGCAACTAAAAACTTAATGTATAGACAGAAAGGATTAACACACGTGAACATTCATCTGTTTCTTTGCCTCTTTGGAAAGGGAATGGGGCGGAGTGGGGACGAGAATAGACCTGGTGGGGATGTGGCGGGGTTTGGGGTTGGAATGGGGTGGGTTAGGATACAGACAGACCTGGTGGCTAAAAGAACATACCCATAGAAATGAGGGAGATGGATACACATTTGTCAACATGTCACTCTCTTGCATACATAAATTAACATCCACGCTCACAATTGTATAAACGTGTATAAACATGCATAAAATGTATTAACATGTATAAACATGCATATACATGTATAAATATGAGCAAACATGCAGGTATATATAGTTCGATGACTGTACATTTTGTATCGACATTGATGTCAAAATGTCATTTGTGTTAGAATCGATTAAAATATTTGCCTATCAAACATATATTAGGGCCTATATACTTACTATTCGGTGCAGGATAAACAAGTGGTTTCTTAGCTTCCGTTGACGTCCCGGTTTGGGGTTTGAAACCGCATATAATCATGGAATCGGCTAAAAGTTTGAATCATGAGACCATTTGTTTTTACTTCGGTCACTTATTAAAGCGCTTCGGTTGAATAACTCCTTAACGCCAAGCAATGACTTTGAAGTGTGATGAATCAAGTTGCTATTCATCTGCTCATCTGCGTGTTTCTTTATTTAAGTCACCATATGCACCACTGTGTATACATTGTCTGTGTCTTTCAATCTCTCTTCTTCTTTCATAATGACCGTCCGTCCGTCAGTCCTTCTGTCTATATATCTTTTTTATCTGCCTCCTTGTGCCTCTGTCTGTCTGTATATATCAGAGACATCTGATTATTTCGAACCCTCAAGATCTTTACTGGTGCATTCTCTGTTGACGATATAATGTCTGATATAATGCCTGAACATATTAAATTTTCATGTATTTATCCCAGTTCTGTAATTGCAGTTTTCAGGGCTCAGGGATTATCGGCAGCGGACATCGGGGGCAAGAGTGACCCCTACTGCGTCCTTGAACTGGGTAACTCGCGACTGCAGACACAGACAGAATACAAGACTTTGGCGCCGGAATGGAACAAGGTCTTTACGCTGTGAGCAGCTGAACTTCTCTCAATAAAACTCCGTCTCTTAATTAAAACAATCACATGGGATATTAAATTAGGCATCTAGGTATTTAGTAAGTGTAGTACCTCTTATGTGTATAACAAAGGCGTAGACTGCGCTATCCAACTAATATTCAAGTGAGTTGAGAATAGAAAGTTCGTCATCGACCAAACAATGATGTGGATGATGAGGACATTTTTATATAACAATGAAAATATGGCGTTGGCAACAGGAGATTTCAGGAGTCACGCCTCTTCCAGTCTGGATCTGCTTCAGTTGTAAATAGCGCTCAAGTATACGCAGATATATTAAAGAGAGAGTCTAAAAGCGATCGTCTTTATTGACATTGCTTTCATCGGCCTTACACAATTTCATATGCGAATATGTATGCATTAATGTATATCAGCATTCACAGACGCCTTTACATTCCGCTTAGAAGAGGACGTTAACAAGATCCAAACAAATATGTCAGATAGTTCCAGCTCATTTATTAGCAGCTATCGGTCGATGAACTAGCACCGGTTGACCTTTTCTGAAAACCGGAATTGGCGGCGCTTTTGATCACATTGTAGTCGTACACGTAATCTCGCAGTTGTGAAGCGTTACTAGCGTCACTAGTTACTAGCCTATGTGGTTATTTAATATGTAAAGGAATCCTATAATCTAATTTTCTGTCTCCAGTTGCCATTTGTGCTACGACAACGGAACCAAAGAATTTCGACGATTAGATTTGATTTTCTCTGTTTTGCAGCCCTGTGCTTGATATTCATTCCGTCCTCAAGGTCACAATTTACGACGAAGATCGAGACAAGAAATCAGAATTTCTTGGAACAGTTGCTGTTCCTTTGTTGCGGGTGAGTTTTTATGTCGATAGAAGTCGATTAATTTACCGAAGGAATTACTGCGCTTGTCGAATAGACCCAGTCTCCGGCTGTTCTCCGCTCCCTCCCTATATATGCGTCTGTCTCCTTGCTTGTCTTTCTGTCTGCCTCCCTCTCTGTCTCTGTGCAGGTTACCACGTCTTCATGTCTGCTATAATGGTTCTCTCTGTCTCTCTACTTCATCGTCTTGGCGGACGGACCTTCAAGAGAGTAGATCGGTCTCTTGACGACTGATCGTGGAGACCCATCATCGATCGTGAAAGGCCAACCAATGCCACAACGAACCACCGCATTAGATTAAATGCTTTCTTCTCTTAGGAATTCCAAATGTCATTTGCGTAAACATAATATATCATAGAATGTTCACATCCTTCATTCTCTTCCTCTCCTTCTACTTCGTCGCCTTATTCTCCACTCGCTCTTGCTCCTTCTTATTCTTCTTCGTCGTCTAAATCCAATTCTTGGTCTCCGCCCTACCCTCCTCTTCCTCCTCTTGCTGCTTATCCTTTCTAAAAAAGCTCCAGTTTAATTTCAAGTAAAGTTATTTTATTTCAAAATGACTTCGCCTATATATCGTATGAATCAATTTTGGGTCGTATATCAAACTAATTGTTGATTTCCACCATAGTGCAACCTGAGCGAATGCTCGTGTGAACAGTGAGCAAATAGTGCAACACATTGACTCAAATTGTACGAAAAGATGAGAATGGTGCAACTAATACATGCAAATTGTGCGACTTATACAAGAGAGAATAGTGGGACACGTACATAGGGATAGTAATATATCTAATCATCTCAGAGTGTCGCTTTGAGGACGTGGTCTGAATGGACTGGTCTACTTACCACGCGCCTGTCGTTCTTTGCCAAGTAATTTCTGGATCTGCGCTTATAATGCTCTCTCGATTCTCTCCAGATAAAGAACCGCGAGCGACGATGGTTTGGCCTCAAAGACCGGAAGCTGAATTTTGCCGTCAAGGGATCGATTGAGCTGGAAATGGATCTCGTCTACAATGACGTAAACCTTCTCATAAGCCCACTGCATTTCGTTACACGATTTCTTTGGTCTAAATTGTGCGACTCATGCACGAGCTATGTATATGGATAGATGGATAGATGGATAAAAAAGGCTTACTGTTTACATATATATATATATATCATATATAAAGATATATTTGTGTCTATCATTATGAGACATAATATATATACACATACATATATATATATATATGCTGCAGTATTTATATGTACACAGTGTACGATAACATCGGTGTACTGTGGCAGACATATTACTTGTGCAAATGATTGTGGGGATAAACAGAAGACAGGAATATATATATATATGTTATACAATTCCTTAGTTTGCTTACATGTATCAGACCAGTGATGTGGTATTAGTAAAAATGTATTATATTGTAAGAATGTCAAACAGGTATCAAGTCACTCGCACATACGTATAGACCTATACATTATATATATATTATAATTAAATATAGACTCTACATGTATTTATATATTATCTTTATGTATGTAAATATCAATCCATAAAAAGCGGAACAGTATTTAGTAAACTGACAAACATACGCCAACACACACACCTACATACGCAGACATCCCATATATTTACGTGCATGTAATAATGGTAGTTTTGAGTCGTTGTATATATACGTGTCAGCTGCAGTATATATGCTTGTTTTGCTGGCACTCGTTAGCTGAAAGCCGCCATGAAAACGTTGACTCCGAGAGACGAAATCTATATGAAGCCGGAACCACGATTTAAAGTAGCCGTAAGTTGTATCGCAAACTTTAAGTGATTACCTATGATAATGCTGTGTATATTAGAATGATTGAATGAACGAATGACTGACTGACTGAATGAATAAAATTTGTTTAGCATACGCGTCTTTATACTCGCTTGTAAGCATTAGTAAGTAAACATAAAAATTTTAAAAAATCAGACAAAATATTTGGAGCATAAGCTTCTTGAAAGTAGACCCCTATTGATAATAATTTCTGACCTATAGTACCACTCCCCTTCAACGGACCTCAAGGTTTTGGTCAGGAGACTCCACTGAGTGAAAGCAGTTTGAATCGTCATCTTCACTCCCATAACACTCAACGTCCACATTTCATTCAATAAGTTCTGCTCATCGTGTTTTTGCTACTCTAGTGTTTACCATCTTTTGACCAGATTCAGCCGCCTGCAGGGAATGGCCTGCTCTTTAACCTGAAAGTGCGCTTCTCTTCTCTGAAAATTATTCACAGCGTTGATTCTTTTTGAGTTCTATCCACCTGCATATGGTTCTATCAAATTTATCGTTAGGCATGAATTAACCCGATTAAATTCTAAGGAGACTTCACTTTCCATTTTCTGCCCTGATATACTTGAATACTGTCATAAAGCCCCACCCGTTTTGACAAATGCAATTCGCTTCTTCAAAGCCTACTTGAAAGCAGTGGTTCTCGGCACCAGGGCACACTTGAGATTCTGGAAATTCAGACGGTACACAATGGAATCAAAAAATCATTTTTTAATGTTTAATTTTGATAAATTTTATACCTGCTGTTTTTAGATTTTGCTTTTAAGCATTTTCCATCTGAAAAAGAAAGCTTAATTTAAAGTTTACAGAATTTTCAAAATAAATTAGAGTAGAGTAGACAAACTTCTTTTATTTAGCATTTTAACTTGGACAGATCGAAATGTGCAACATTTGCAATTTTACAATTATACATATACATTGTTAAACATAGACTGATTGTAAACCATGCGAGTTATAATCGGGGTTAAGAAGTTTATTGTTATTTACATGGCCTGTTTAAATGTCAATCAATGTCAATGTGATATCTGGGCTTGAATAACTTTATGTCCCTTGCAAATCACTTCAATCTTTGAATGATTTCCGATAAACCAGCTCTTATTTCTTCTTCAACACGCTTTTCTCTCTATTAAATATTTGTAAGAGTTGAAAATCTGTGGAGAACTGCAAGACAATTATAGCGCTTTAATAATAAGCTAGTGGTACACAAAATGACTTATAATGTTAGATAAATAATTTGAACATTAAATAGTGCCATTCCAAATCGCTGCCAACGAGCATTAAAATTAAAAAATAGCTTCGCGCATTAGTTTAACTTTAACTTCACGATCAAACAAACATAGGCCTACATATGGTTAGCAGCGGCTACAGCTTAATAAGGGACTCTGTGGGTAGTTCCTTTAGTAGAAACAGGTGGCGTATGCACATAGGTCTAATAATTTTTTTTATATTGGCCAATGCGTTGTTTACTTATGTTGTTCCGATCGATGGCTGGCTTAAGAATTAAAATGTAATTCCATTATGGAAAAATACATAAATTTGAACGCTAGAAATTGAGAGAGGAGAGGGCAATCTATGTCTAATTTTTTTACATCCAATCACAGCGGACTTTCCATTTACAGCTGCGCGAACAATAAAATTCTATATTTTGCATGCAGGTTAAAACCTTCAGATCTAATACGTTGCCGCCTGCTTTTCCTTTGAATTTTGGCACGCAGCAATACGTAGGCATTTTATAATTTGGCTAACTTTTAGATTACTTTTGCATGAAGAAACATATATCACATACAATTTTACCTCGGGTAGCTTACCCACATTTGACACTAGCGCCATCTATTTCACAGAGTCCCCTATCGCTAAACTAAGCTAATGCTTAGATTATAATAATTTTAAAATTACACATCATTATATATATTTTATATATATATAAGAAATATTAACAAACTGAGAAAAAGAAACGTTTCCCTTTTTCATTAAAATGGACACATTATATTTTAGCCTCATTCGAATCTAATATTTTTTATTGGTTTTGAATTTGATTTTGACATTAGCGTCGCGGTACACTTGGCGGTGCCTTGCAGCGCATCAGTGTGCCGCGGCACATCGGTTGAGAACCACTGGCTTACATATTCCAAAATTCTTTGGCCGGAGATTTCACTGGACCTAAAACAACTGTTACCAATTCGAATAGTTGCTGGCTGTTTCCCTCATTCTCTGGTTTCATGGATTCTTGAATCTCGACAGGAATTGGAATTTGACTTGTGCAATGATTTTGCTTTGTGGCGATGATGCAGGCCCAACTGATGCCTAGAGCAGTATTACAGCCATGCTCGTTTTTAGATTAGATTTGGTAGTATGCCAACCGTATACCTTATGTTACTCGTTTTATATTAATGCACACGTATAGTCTGTCCTGCCTTGCCCTCACTTGCTTTACTTTACTTCACCTAACTTACCTCACCTTGCCTGACCTTATTTCTGATAGCCTTGCCGTACATTGTCGTAATTAACCTTCCTTTTATCGCGCTCTACCTGTCCTTGAAAATAATGCACACATTCGCTCTTTTGTAGTTGATGCGGAGCAACATAGAGAGAGTGGCTGCAATCGTCGATGCCTTTCTTCGCCTCAGTAGCTTCGTCGACAGTTGCTTCAGCTGGAAACGAAAGATTCGAAGTAGTCTCGCCTTCATTGTTAGTTCTTCCACTAACTGTCGACTCTTCCATTCCGTATTAAATTGTTACCCAAATCACTTACTCGCCTATTATAGACTGGTCTATCTGATAGACGGCTTTGCCTTATGCGCTGACTACAATTTTCATCCGCCTGATTTATATAATATGCTGATTTGCCAAAATTAGGCAAAAGGCTGCGTTATCTAACTTACTGGTTTATCTAGTAGACTGATTTATCTAAATACTTACCTGAATTTACGAACAATGACGGATCTGTGTAATATAGTTTGAATTATTTAATCTGGTTGATTTATCCGAATAGTTGATTTATATAGTTTGATTTTTATTTATTGTAATCAAGCATGTGTTGCTTTGAGCATTACAACGATGACACCATAGAAGTCATGCATATACATATACATATACATATATATATTTTATAATTAAGAGATAAAATCTGGAATAGGATCTGACATTGTGTCTATCCGTGTGATTGGATAGGTCTTTGTAACTGTTGTGTGGAACTTTGAGCTCTACATGATTCCGTTGACACTTCTGATTATCTTCTTAAAGAATATGATCGTTGTTCAGTTGGAAGGAGGATTTTCTAAGGCCAGAGACGCCGAGGTCAGTTGGACAGGTCATATTCATCGATATCTTTGTCCTTCTATCATTGTTAGTTCGATTGTTGTTGTTTCTATTGCTAGGAATAGATAATGTATTATTTATTTTAATTATTGCTAATGCAGGTGTCATTATTGTAATTAGCATTTCGCAGGCATTGACTTTATGCTCTATAGATATAATCATTGCATTTGTATTTTCTTACTATGATGGGAGCCTTGCGTGGCTGCCGACAGTTAAATTCGACTCCTATCATAACTTGTCATCATTTGTTGGCACTATACTTGTAATCATGCCTGATACTGCAGCAAGTCAATTTAAAACTAACCGAAGATATTATTAATATCATTAGCAGTAATAGCAGTAGGAGAGGTAGGGAAAGTAGTAATAGTATTAGTAGTGGAAGTAGTTGGAGTACCAATAGTAGTAGTATTCATATTATTGTTACTATCGTTATTTGTATTATTGTATAATTATTATTATCTAGTTTATTATTATTCTCAATGTAACAATAATTTTTTTAATTCTTATTGTCAGCATCATCAGTCTTGCTTTGCCAGATACGGTTCCTTCTACGTTCTTACGTCAACTGATGTATTTTTTTTATCTTTAGCAAGACTTCGCTGACATCGACGATGACGACGATGACGATGAGAAGGAGACCAAGGTAAATTCCGTGACAAGATGAAACTTGATTATAATAGGCGAGACTTTACAAGACAAACTAACAGACTGGACTACAATGAATCTGAATATAATACCGGACGGTTGGACTGGAGTAGATTCGATTAGACCAGAGGCAGATCCAGGCCAGACCAAACTAGACTAGACTTAGACCAAGCGAGAGCCAGACTAGAACACACCACATTAGATTAGGTACAAGAGAGAGACAGGGACAGAGAGACATTTTTTTATTGCATTTCTGAAGTTCCAGTAAAGAAACATCTTACAGAATTTCATTAAGAAAGTGTACTAAATATACATTTTGCTAAAGTCAAAAGGCAGCCCCAAAAGAACCAATGGTTACGCTTATGAGTCACCCTAGAGCACCAGTACCGATACGAGCAGGTATTGACATCATGGTATGTTTTAACCTCCATAGTAACACTGGCAGAAGTAGCAGACATTGTCCAGCAATAAGCGTGAATCAAGACAACGACGAGACAGAGACCAGACACTTGGAAGGACTTGATCGATGCCGTTGTAACGATGTCAGTTGTTTTATTTGTTGAGGATGAGAGAAAAGCTCAGAGTCTACGAGAGAAACTTCAGTCGGTTCAAGACGTCTGTTTGCAAGTACAGGAAAGCATGGACACGGCTGCCTGTCTCGGTGAACGCATCAAAAAGTAAGAATGATCGAATGTCAGAATAAGATGTGGTAGGGTAGGGTAGGGTGGGTTAGTGTATGGTAGGGTGTGGGAGGTTAAGGTAGGGTAGCGTAAGGTAGGGTAGGGTAGGGTAGGATAGAGCAGTGGTTCTCAACCTTTTTGACATGGGGACCCACTTGGCACGATCTAGATCCTAACGAGACCCACCACACCTAAATCTGGCAGTAACCTTCGACTAACCATGATAGCGTATAACAGAAGTTTAAATAAGTCATTATAAAATTACATAATTTCAGAAAAATATTTGAAAACCCTGTTGTTGTTTGACTCACTTTAGTTTGAGACAAAACAGTACAGTTAATGTGATGACTGTTCCTGGATTCTAGTCAGAAGTTAGAGAATGCGTGGAATTGTGTTGTTCATATATAATCGTAGGTCATTATTCACACTGAGCCGAGGCCTATATTCAGTCTTGATTGCAGTCATAGCTGAAAAGCCGGTTTCACAGAAGTAGGTAGTTGCAAATGGCAGAAACATTGACATAATCTCAGAAAGTTCTGAATATTCCATAGCAACATGAGGCCAACAATCTGAGAGACACTCCTCCTTAAATGTTGATCTGCATTAGGACTCTATCATAGTTAATCAGTTAAGATTCATTTGCCACAGAAAGTGAACATTTGGTGCTATCCACTTCAAATGGGTTCCGCATCCAGTGACATTGTTAGTTCAGGTGAGAAATAATGAATAAACTTTGTTTGTATTAAATCCAAATGGTTCTAAATTGTGCCTTACAGTTAAAAAATGCGATTTCAAAGAAAAGTTGGTGACCCACTTGGATATTCTTTGCGACCCACTTGCAGGTCGCGACCCACAGGTTGAGAATCACTGGGGTAGAGTATATATACGACACTAGTTTGGCGGTGTCTCTCTGGTTGTGCGTCACCCTACTTGACTGAACAGTGTCGTCGGTGTCTGAACTCCTTTCGCGTAGAGCTCTGCGCTCTTCTGCTACAGGCGAGCTTCTGGTGTCCAGGGCCCGCTCGTCGCTAATGCTGCGTCGAGCTTTCTCAGTGGTTGGTCCGTCCACCTGGAATGGGCTCCCGGTTGCCCTCCGCCTTCCCCTTACAATGATCTACCTACCTTTTGTAAGCTGCTAAAGTCATTTCTTTTTGACCGTGGCTGGGCTGGGAGCACCTCTGAGTAGTTTCCCTCGAAGAGGCGCTATATAAACTATCGAAATGAATGAATATAACTGTGCACTCTATAGTCAATCGCGCTGTAATCGCAGCGGACGAACGATGAAAAAATAGTTACATCCACCATATATCTCATATATACATATATATATATCTCGATTAATGAACGATCAATGTCAAATGCAGGTCTAATCTCGACCGAGTGAACGAACAAATGGACGAACAAATAGCGAATGAATAATTGAATCTTCGATTGAACAATGATTAAACAAACGAACGAAAGAAAGAAGCAGCTACACCACAACCTCTCTCATTATTATTCTACTATGCTACATCCACCCTACCTTCATACTATATATATATATATACCACTATATATATATGTGTGTATATATATATATATATGTGTGTGTGTGTGTGTCTGTGCGTGTGTGTGTGTAATAATCAATATCAATACAACACTCATCGATTGCGAAACTTTGATCGGCATCCGCACTCAACGCATGATATCGTTTATCAAAAGAAGTTATGTCCCTCTATTCGATCGCAGACTAGACTTGCATAGTTAGGTGGGGACAGTTTTGCTGAGTTTTCTCTAAGAGGCACCATACAAGCAAGCACGTGCAACTAATCTACTCTAATCTATCTATTAAATTAATACAGCGCCCATTCAAGGCCACTACTCTGAGGCCACTACACCAATCCAAGCCCGTGCATAAAGAACAGTTTTGAGATGTCGATTAATTGCATCCGAGGGTACCCTAGGAAGGGAGTGAATGACCGAAGAGAGGCCATTCTACGCTGTGGGGTCAGCGATGGCCATGGTTGTGCGATCGAAAGGAACAAGGAGCTCATGTTTAGAGGCTGAACGTAAGATCTACGAACCGGACATGCTGTGACAGGAACAAGAATGGATTGCACGTAGACTGGAACCCAACCCAATAGACAGCTCCAAACCAAAGAACATAATCTGAAGTGAATGCGCTGAGAGACAGGGAGCCAATGCAACGTGTCTCGCAACTGCGTTTCTATCGTTTTCAGTGCCTTTGTTTGGCATGTGCCATGGTTGTCTGTTCTTGCGATGATCCTCCTCTGTGTGCTCATCCTCATTCTCTACTGCATTCCTCTGCGCTACCTCATCCTCATCTGGGGTGTCATCAGATTCTCGCGAACGCTTCGCGTGGGTGACATTGAACCAAACAACGAACTACTCGACTACTTATCACGTCTACCGTCCGACAAGGAATTGGTCAGTTACTCTAGTTACATCCGACGAATGTGTGAGCCTGAGGGACTGTAAATACCTCGGGTAAAAATTAAATTAAAATAATTAGAGTTGTAATAACTGTGATTATGATAATAATAATGACAATAAAAATGATGATAATAACGATGATCCTGATGATGATAACGATGATCATGATAATAATAGTGATAATAATAATAATAATAATAATAATAATAATAATAATAATAATAATGAAAGCAGTTACCATACAACTAACCAGCCAAATAATCAATCAATAACTCCGTCAACCGTTGTGACAATCAATGATGAAATTAACAATGAATTCAAATTAATTAATTTGTTAAATTAATTAATTTTTATACATAATAAGTTAAGACATTTGCGTTGAATGTGTCAATATTTTTCGGCTGCAGATTAAATATAATTCAAATCTGCAAATATTCCTCTGCACTATGCTATTTGAATTTGTGGCTTTTCAGTGTGAATATCGCGAGATGCGATACAAGGAATCGCCAATGGTCACAGCAAAAAAGAAGAACTGAAAAGCAGCAGTTTTATAGTGTTCAGCGCCTTCAAAGGGTCCAAGGAAACTGCCAGACACTCCAACAGAACAGCCAGACACACTAAGGAACTGCCAGAACCATGTCCGAGAACTGCCATTCACTCCAAGGGACTGCCAAACACTCCAAGGTGATTGCAAGACACTCCAGGGGAACTGCCAGACACTCCAACAGAACAGCCAGACACTCCAAGGAACTGCCTGTAAAGTCCGAAAGAACTGCCAGCTACCTACGTTCAGGAGCTCAGAGGATAAAGAACTGTCAGATGGATGAGAAATAGCAATTCTAATTCGATTTCTTTTAAAACTTAGGGTGCAGCAATTAACCGACGAAAGTTTGATATAATAATTTTTTATTGGCAAATTTGAATCTCGTAGCGAAAAGAAACATTGTTCATGCCTACTGTCCAACCCGAAACTGCATCCCGTTGAACTCTTTGTAGAACTGATCGAAGTGTCCGGAATATTCTCCGAGTGTCTCCCGCATTTGCTAAAACTCCACCTATACCCATTTCAGTCTCATAACGTGATAATAGTTATAGGAGCAATAATAATTTCAACTTCCATAAGACGATGTTCGTAGTTTAAATTGATCCGTGAAAAACGTTGCGTACCTCCGCTAGCGTGTGATGATGGTCCAATAGCAAGCGAAGTAGACGTATTCGGTGATCATTAGCTTTAGAACGAGACATTACAGTGTCAACACAAATAATTATTGCAGTTACTTTGTATCTTGTAGGCAGAAACTGTGGCGCCTTGCAAGGTAATCAGTTTGAGTTGTCTGGATGTAGGTAGCGATAATTTGGTTGGCCGAATTGAATCTCCCTTCTAAACATTCCAGGGTCTAATTATCTCATGTGGAGTTGATTCTTGCTAGGAATTACTGACTGGAAAGTTTACTGCTACTAGGATTAAAACAGTAGCAACTCCAGTGGAGTCGATTCTTCATAGGGAAATTTGAATGGAGGAGTTGATTCTTCCTAGAATTAAGTGACTTGTCGAGTTCGTTCTTTCAAGGACAAATTGATCGGGGAGTTGATTCTTCGTTGAACTAAACCAGTTAATCAATCAATCAATGATTGGAGTTGCTTCCTCTTTAGAAACTTTTCATTTTTCCAGTGAATCAACACTAGCCATTTGACACTGGATGAATCAACTCCCCATAATTCCCATTTAAATTGTTCTAGGAAGAATCAACTCTACGTCATATGGTCCTATCTTAAACTAAAACACTACAGGAGTGTTTATTCACAGACAAATTGGGTTCAGATTGTTAATATAGGGAATGTCTTAGACTCTTTAGAATCATGTGGCAGATCTCCTAGTATAGGCCTCTCTAAGTACCTGTCGCGTTGACTCGTGCACTTGTTGCAGTATAGTTTGAACATGTGGACTAGTATTTTTCCGTAGTTTTTGGCTCAGGATGTGTGATTTAGAACGACGCTATTTGGCCTTCGCTCTCTTGCAATTTCTGCTCACTTTCTTATTTTCTTATGACGAGACAATGTTCCTTAGCAACATTAGTAACATTTTGAAAACGTCATGACTTACACGTATGTGCAACTGTTATTTTGATGAAAACGAAAACTGCAACGATTTTTGCTAACGTAGAGCCGATGATGATAAGACTAAAGTTAGTTTATTCATAAACGAATTTTTGTTAACTAAGATCCTTGAATAACGTTACAGTTGAATAAAGTAAATGCAATGCTTTACTTAGAGAATTGTAAGTGATTATATCTGAGTTAAGGTCGAGTTATTTTTATAGTTGAAGTTAACGATTTGTCACTAAACATTGTCACCGTCGTCGTCGTCATCATAATCAGTGGAGTGTGCTCCTCTCCAAAGCATTTTCTGGAGTGCTTCTCCAGGATTTCCAGCCATAGCTCAGTTGGTTAATATCCACCTCCACGTATCATCATAGTTCATGTGGGCCTTAGTCCCCGAATGGTCTTCTCTATCTTCTGAGATTCCACTTTCAGAAGCTGGAAAAGACCATTCAGGCACTTAGTTTGAAGTGCCAAAACATCCGGAGTTCTTACCTTCAGGCGTCCTTGACGTCGATCTCTGTCTCTTAAACCGACTAATTTCGCTGAGTATACGGAATTCGTCATGTATCTGAGCCAAGTTACAAAACAGTCATAATATTATGAGTGTCCGTACATTCCATGCCTCTGCTCCTAAGCCTAAGAAATGGAATTACCTGTTCAAATTCGCTTCCTTCCTTCAAACAGCTACTCAACACTCACTATTTCTTTTTGACCTTCAAGGATTTGGAAATCCTAAGTTTATCTTCTACTGGTGCCTGAATCTCTGAATCTCTGATTCACATTTCGGTGTGGTCTAGCATGCGTTATAAATTTAATGAATAGATAAATAAATCGCGTGATTTTCCTTGGAAGGCGTCAAGCTCCATGGTCACCTATATAGCGTCTAGATCATGTCGGCCACATACAGGATGTAAAGATAGGGACGCAAGGGAAGTCGTTGGCAATTACGCCAACGATTACAACGATCACAATCGTTGGAGATAAGGAGTGATTCACTGTTGGCGTCAATCAAGGAAGAGGATTACGACAGTGACTGCTGTGCTAGAGTGTCTGCGTCACTTGTGTTTCAGTGTGTTCGTTTATTTGAGTAATCGTAATCGTCAAATTCTAAAGCACCACTTGACGGCCAAGCGAAGGACACCAGCTTATTCACGAGCTCTAAGTTGAATCAGATAGGTTGGTCAAAGGGTAGTTTGAGGGAAGTCGGAGTACGGATATGTATCAGTTGTGCTTAGATTTGCGTTTGTATGTATGTATAGGTGTGTTTGTTTGCTTGGGTGTGTGTGTGTAGGTGCGTGTGTACGTGAGTGTATGTTCTAAGCTTGAGTAACAGGAAAAGCCCCATTCCTTGCTTTCGAGAGCACTCAGTTTTTTTTGGTAATGTTGTGCATAAAGAAACAAAAGGCAAAGAACCTATAGTGAATTCTGCTTCAATTTTTCCTACAGTGCCGCATGTGTCGCTTGCTTATTACGGATACTGAAAACTACTAAGCCTAGGTATTACCACGGGAATATGGTTTCGACCGCATAAGCAATATTTAATATTCTTAATGTGGTTTCACCTGAAAAAGGCAAGAAAATAGACGGTCTTTTCTTAATCTCTTGTGACACAGTGGGAGATTGCTTATGAGTAGATTACTTTCCATTCGTGATGAGTTTGTCCATGATGAATGATGATAAGCATGTGAGCGTGGGTAGGCCGGCGACAACCAACTTATTCACAGGCGCTTAATCAAAACAATATTGATAGGCTACTGTGTGTACTACGACAGTGCTAGTCCAGGCCTTGATTAAGGAAGAGGGTGACGCTAATGATCTCTGGTATCAATCACACAGTATCGCTAAGTGGAAACTCCAACAACTGCATACAATAAATCAACACATAAAATCGAATAAAGAAGAGAATTCTTGAGCTGTAGAAGTTGCTGCATGTTGAAATAAACAAATCTAATGTGAACATCATCACTGAAAAGTTAGACAGAAACCGTCAGTCTATTAAACTTGAAGGATAACATAATACAGTACCACAAGAGTGTTGATCTCAACTCAGCGACCGACGAAAGAAGACTTACTGGGAAAATGTTTATACACGAAACTGTTTGATATGGTATCGGGTAGAGCGGGAAGAACGTGGCCATCGGTATTTTCACATAACTACTGCTCCCGTATGACACGACGGATGCGCGTTTGTAGCGCTGTTGATCACGTCATTCACGTGACCGTCGGAACGCATTTTAATTAATTGTATGTCTTTCATGGGCTGAATACCTACACTTGGAGAAGCTGAAGCCAGTTCTCTGAAGCAGACCTCGATTCCTGAAGAACGACGGACCGAGTAGGCCTAAATTGTCTGGCACGACTGCATCACGCAACAACACGCCTTTGTAAGTCTAAGTTATCTTTGTTAGTTCTCTGACTCAGACGAACAGACGTCTCATATGGTTTCACCTTAAAACACTCGCCATAAAAGCCGATACAAAACGGTATCATTGTTGTAGATCTGACTCTAAACTAGGCAAACATTAGACAGCCATGATTGATGCCAATAAGGTCATGGTGTAAGGCACTATATAAGCAAATGTGGTTCAGGCGATGGCTTTAGTTAGTATGTCACATCTTACACGAAGCATTTCTTATCTCTATCTGATGTCAATTATTTCTAAAACGTTGCAGTCAAAATCATCTGGCGGAGCATACCACCCTTGATCGCTGTGCTAACGATAGCCTATCTATTTGAAAAACTTCCGAGGGCAAACGATTACCATGGGCCCTGTATTGATTGTTTTCGTAATTGAAATCGCAATCTCCAAACTGATTGACAATGAAGAATCAAAGAAGCGTGGAATAGATGAAGCAGATCATTCCGGAGACTGGAGCAGTGTTGGATATGGCTCAGCTATAGAACTTGATACATGTAGTGACAGAGGATCGATAATGAGTGGTGATGGTTCTGGATGGTGAGTTTTGGATAAGTTGCAAGGGATTGAGTTGCGTGGATTCAAGGTTGAGGAAAAGGGAATATGAGGCAGCAATCGAGCTTCGAGTAGACATGACATTAAATCTCACTAGAATCAATATTTATGGTCGTCGCTTTTTCTTACAGCTTATTGCATTTGAGAAACTCATGCGCTGTATAAATTGCATACAGATCGACAGCGCAATCCACGCCGATATCACGTGACAAACTCAAAATTCGAAACCTAATCGTCGATTGAAAAGTCGACACCGCGTTGTCCGCTGATAAGCTTTGGAGCCGCAGCATAGTTACAACCGACGTCTTGTGACAGTCTGCCTTGACTCAATTGAACGCCTAACATTAATATCGCTCCAATCACCAGCAGCAGTGCACACACACACACACACATACACACACACACAACCGCACACACACACAAAGACCACACATGTACGTCAATCGAAAGACTGCTACATTCATCTCCACGAGTACGCACGCATGCGCCGTTTAACATCTGGGTCATCCACCGGCCCAGCCGGCCAGCCCACAGCCAGGTCGTTATACGTGCCCAGGTGTAATACCCTCCACCTGCGCCAAACACGTACCTGTGGACACGCGTTTTTTACAAGCTAGCTGAAGTCGTCCGACGACGGCGGTGCGCCAGGTTATTTTAAAGTAGGCCGACCAGTTCGTAAGTCGATATTCAATATCGTGTCGATATCAGTGCGAGTGGGAAGGAGGAGGTTGTGAAGAAATCGCTTTACATCAGGAGACAGTCGAAGATTTCTGATCTATAGCTCGGATTTATAAGAAACTTCATATGACAGATTTATCGTAATGACCAGTTAAGCGAGGTAATTGCCTACTGGAGATAAAACGCAATCAACTGTCAAAGCGTCGATTTGAAGCAATGCCCTGTTGAATCCGGTGCCAGGATCACCGCTCTATTGCACAGGTATTTAAATGGAGTTAATTTCAAACATTCGTATTTGCATATATAGCTATATGCACTTGTAGATGCGAACACTATTGGCTGTATAAGAGCTGATCCCAACGGATTGATGATGCAAGAACTTAAAGAAAATGTAATTTGAAGTTGCGCTATACCAGCGGGTATTGCAACAGCCATATCCTATTTTGATGTAAGTCTGCAACCTGCGATTACGATACAGTAACCTCCAGGAATTATTCAAATTAATAATGCAGTCAAAGCTGTCAGGAAACTATAAATTTTAAAGCGTTTAAAATAAAATACGATAGAAATTTGGGAAAACAGGAAAAAAGTAGCAGCAACGTATCAAAGATTAATTGGATAATGAAAAATTCAGGTGTCAGGCACACAATGATTCGACTTTAATTTATGACCGACTCATGTCCTTTACATTCTGATAAACAGTGTCTTTGATTTCTTAAATTAGATTTAATCAGAATAGATTATATTAGAAGCTTAAGAAATTCACCACACAAGGTCTGAATAAGTGCATCAGGCCTATGTCAGACAGACAGACAGATCTCTATAAAGGCGTGAAAGACAAAGAGAGAGGCGTTGAAAAATGAAACAGCCAGTTTTTGAGGGCCTATGTTGATTGATGATTCAAAAACTCAAAGAAAATGCAATTTTAAGTTATAGGATATCATTTGAAGCTATGACATAAAAGAGCAATAATTAACTTCTGCTTTTAATGGGAATGACGTACCCACAGCTGCCGCACCCACCAGCGTAGGGTGTGGGTAAAGTGCGAACTGGCGAACTGCGAACCGGTAAAATGCGAACCGTTTGCGAACTTGTTTTCGATCGGCTGCCAAAGTCATGTGACCGGTTCGCGCCTATGGTTGCCATTTATATTTTTATTCTGCAATTATCTGTAAACAATACTAGCTATGACCCTGAACCCTATCTATTAACTACACTAACCCTAATTCTAACCCTAACCAACCCTCACGATGCCAACCCTGATCCTAACCGACCCTCACGATACCTTAACCTGATCCGTTTGCGCCTATGGCTCGCATTTTGGTTCGCAGTTCGCCGGTTCGCGGTTCGCATTTTACCAACACCCACCAGCGTAGCAATATATTTTGCAGACAATGGCCTGACGCACTTATATAGACCTCGTGTAGTTGTTTGTACTTGGACGGAGAATGCTGAACCACACAGTCAAGAGTCTCTACAGAAACGTCCTCAATTTCAACCTAGTCTGAATTATTGTCCCATAGGTCGATGACTACATTGACCTCTCACTATTTTGGACTCTCAAGTCAACCGATTTATTTGAAACGGAGTTTAAGATACTGAGCAGGCATATATAATTAATGAATGAGCTTTACAATCGTATCCTCTAAATGGCGTAGGCATCTAGGCCCTCTACTGGTGTCCCGCATAGCCTAATTATACGCCGATTTCTAATAATTTATTTTGTTTTTGACTCGTAATATCACTTACAAAAAGCTACGCCAACTTAACCTATAAAGGACCATTTTGTGTAGACACAATAAGAGTTAAGCTGTAAATTTATTTCCGATTAAACAGCCCTAGATAGGTCAATGTCTTTTTATATAAATTGTATAAATTAATTGTGCTACATTTTATTGTATTGACATATTTCTATTGCGCTAGTACAACTCAATCACAATTTGAAAAGCCGCCAGAAAACAGAACGCTGACAGATACAGAAGCCCTCAAATAATCAGGGATCGAGTGGGAGAGGGAATACCATTCGAAAGCAAAGGACCAACTGACGCATAGACGCAGTATTAGGCAGAAGCCGTCCGAGTCAGAGGCACCAAAGAGGTCAAGAAACGAAGGGGACGACGAGAGGCAGCCGACAGAGGACGGCGGATAAGGTCACAAAGATAGGGTGGAGCATGACCCTAAAACGGTCTGGAAGTAGGAAAAAAGAACTTCAGAATTCGTCCATGAGCGGAAGCTATAGTGTTAATGCTCAGCCATGAAGGTCGAGATATGTTTTAAATATAAAACAGTTAGGTGAGGCGGAAAATTTATATATAGCATAAAACTTCAGCTATGATGCCATCTACCTACAAAAAGTTATTAAAATTGGTGGAAATTTGACGAAGTTTTGACAAAAACAATTTTGCTTGGTTTATTTTCAGACACGGTGTATATGCTACATTCTACATAAACGCAATAAACACACCATTGCCAATTACGATTTAATAAAATATTTCAACTTGACAAGAATATTTTGCAGTGTCATATTCTGCAACTAAATGAGTCACAATTGTACCAGTGGAGTCGATCACTTAGATCTGTAAACTTAGCCTAATTCTTTGCGATATCGCCAACAGTTGCCAACTGTTGCTGGATTTCATCAGCGTCGTAGGCCATTGACGTTAACAGTTACGTCAACAGTTCAATATCTTGAGTCGTCAGGCCTTTGACCCTGGGCTGCTGTTATACGCAGCGATAGTGGTAAACATCTTGGAGTTTGGACTCCCACGCTTTTCAATGCAGACCATGGCGAGTGCCAGACTCAAGCAAGTGCAAACACGTGACAGATACTCAGACGCCTAGATACAGAATAACAAACAGAGATTAAAAGAAAGCAAAAATCTCTCGGATTGGTGCAGTTGTCGGCTGGAAACGCTGTGCATTGGCATGAGCGAAGTTTGACCTTGCTGTTTTATGCTAAAGTCCCAGTCTAACATCTTACCTTATATTGTATGGTTTAATTCATTCATTCAAAAATTTATATAGCGCCCTTTCTGTGTAATTACTGCAAAGCGCTCTTAACTCTATTGCCCGAACAAAAAATTAAGATTTAAGATTACCTAAAATGTGCCGTTACACGACTTCGGGAGCAGACGTAATTCCAGAGAACGGCCATTCCAAGCCCTAGGCAGTAGACAATAGGCTACCAAGAGAATGAGCGGGTTTGCATCGCACCTGTATGGGGCAATTGGAGCGAAGAGAACCACGCTCAGCAGAGCGAAGGGAGTGAGTACACCAGGCCTTCGATACTTGTCGACTTTGTAAAGTTTAATTGCTTAGTCATATTGTGCATAGCCATAAATTCCCAGCTTTTATGGTCTAGTTATCCATTCAATTACACATTCAATAGGGTCGTTCTTATCTGGTCCGCGTCCTTCTGGGTGCCATTTCTCTAATCTCTTGATCATCTTGTTGTTCATGCTATTACCTGTTCATTAAGGATGCGTATGTTGGGCAATGTTTACATTAATTTTTGGAGCAGTCAAAAATTTAATTGAATTTAAATCGACTTGGGAGTTGGTGACCATCAGTAAATCCTTCGTGTGCATCGACGCATAAAGACGTGTCTGCTTCTAATAATAAACGAAGGCTTGTCACTCTATGTCTCGGTCAGTCTGTCTGTGTCTGTCTCTGTTTCTCTCACTTCATTGCTGCGTGTTTCCAGACAGGTGTGTCTAGTTAATCGTAATAGCAGCGTCTGACTATAGCCAAATTGTTATGAATTGCCGCATAGTATGCGCGTGAAGGGTAAAATAGTATCAGCCGTGTCCTGGCAGTATTTTATATCATACAGCGTGTAGCCAACGAGCGGTATTAATAGTGTTTCGAGAACACCTAAGAGAATTAATGAGCTCTTGACATCTCCTCTTCGATGTGTTATTAAGAGCCGTAATATGACAAAATAATATCTGTCAAAGGCAACGGACTTTGTTGTCATAAGCTGCCGTTAAACTCTGGATCCACTCTTCGTCGATGATCTGTGATTAGATCTCCAATGATCGGTCGGTGGTCGTCTGTGGGGTGCATTAGGACTAGAGGAGACTGGTGCAGAGAGTGCACGCGGACTGAACCTATAGCAAATGCATCGCCGCGATGACAGGTCTTGGCACGTTTGGCTCGTCTCAGCCGATCAATACGAAATAGTTCGACCGACCGAAGAAAACACGGGATCAAGTGGCAACAATGAATACTGCTCTTTAAGTGACAGCTGTTTGTGTACTTTTGCGCGAGTATGTATAATGTTGCATATTATGTGAATATGAATAGTTTTTTTGGTGTTGGTAAGTCTCGTTGTATGCTTTTTGAGTGTTTTGCATGCATGTATGTATGGGTTCGTATGCATTATTTGTTATTTGCATATAGGCCTATGTCTGTGAGGGTGTATGGATATATGTATGTATGTGATTCTGCACTTAAAATTATTATTATTATTGTTTCTGCTGTTGCTGACAATGTTATCGTTGTTGTCGTAAGATGATTTCTAAGATGCATACTACTGTAACTGACACACCGCAAATACGCTTACAGTAGATCGGTCACGTGTTAGATGACGTGTACAGGTATGGCTACGTTTTTGATGGAATGTTCTGTAGCCTGGATTTCGATGGTTCAGACCATTCTACGAAATGCATCCAATGTTTTTCTGCCATTCACGATGACTTTGAGGACCACACTAAGTCATAAATCTCCAAAAACGTATGTCTATAAATACGTACACTTTTCACACGTGTGTGTATTAAGCGTGACATACATGTACAATTGTACATACATATACAAACAAACACACGAGGGACTAAGAAATTAATATTCTTCCACGGTCGGCAAGACGAGTTTTAATTAGTAGGCCAATCGAATCGGAGGTCTTCTCCCGTCAATCATGAAGTCTGCTCTTCCCTTATCTTTTCGAACTCTTATTCGTAATTTGATATGTTGTGTAGCCAAGATTATGTGAATTAGCAAATATACATAGCATTTGTACCTTGGGCGAAGATGATGATAATAATCGTAGTAGCGGTAGCAGTGGAAGTTGTTGTGGTGGAAATAATAGTAGTAGTAGTAGTGTGGTAGCGGTAGCAGAAGTAATGTAAAAGGATGATAAATACATGTATGATGATGATAAAGATAATAATTATGCATTATTATATAATACGATGATAACAGTTTATTTTAGTATAATTTCAGTACTTTACTTGTATAGGATCTATCTCTCTAGTCATATCACATCCGGATCACAGCCATATAACATATATGATGTTATATGGCTAGAGAGATAGATATACGTGCACGTTTGAATGATGCGATGGCTCATTAATCCAGAATTACTGTCATATTATCACTTAATTATCCGGACTAGGAGTATTGTTTTCCAATCTAATCTGTAGTTCAAGGCTACAGAGACAATCGGTAGCCTATTGTTCGGTCTCTCATGCTAGAACAATGACCTTGTTTCAAATGCGAACAGATAATGTAATATAATAAGTTAAGGTAAATAAATGTAAGGCAATATGTGGCAAGCTAGACAAATTGTCTTAATACGAGGCCGTAGGATATTTTGATAATATAGCGCATATATGACGGCAGCAACCGGACATACTCTACTTACTGGCTTACTTACTGATTATTCAGCTTCACAACAGATTTGTAGGATCACGTGAAGCACCTAGCTGTGAATATGGGATGCAAGTTGAGAAGCATAAGGCTAAGCCATTCAGCTCAACATACATTTATCTGATTATATTACAGCGCTACGGTAACTTTTAATGGCATACATATTAGATACACACATGGAATATACACCTGATAATAAAAATAGTAATAATAATAATGTTGCTTTATTGATTTCAAACTTATACCGCAGTATGATTACAAGTCTGATATGTGAACGGATGATGACAAGTTGCTATAAAAGTCGAATTTAACTGTGCGGCAGCTATGCAAGGCGATCATGATGCAATACATCTGAATAGCTGACGCAGAAGGACTATATATTCAACCTGGTTGTAGCGGGAATCGAACGCACTTCCTCTGCTCTGTGTGCCACAGCATCATCCATATATATATATTATATATAAATATTATATATATATATATATATATATATATATATATATACGGACCCACTCATTTATCTGCTAACGTTACATGCAAAGCTCCCATCATGTTCTGCATTTAATTTAACCATCACCGCCGCCTAGCGAATGGAAGGATTAACCTTATAAGGGTAGCGGGAATCGATTTCGATTGCTACTGTTCTTCACGCCAGCTTCTTCATTACTCTACGGCGCCAAGCGTAGTTAAATTGTATGCACATTGCACAATGTACAATTACACAAACATAAAGAAATGTATACACATAAAAACACACTTATAGTGTAGTCGTATAAGTGCTGTATATACACATTCGAATTCTCTAATTTTAGCTTCGCGTTAGTTTATTTGAATTACATGACCATGTATTCAGAGCTTTTGAATGGCTATTTCATAGGACTATGTAAATATTTTTACCGTTCTGCATATTTTTATATCTGAAAAAAGTCAATAAAAATTACCGTTGTTGACGGCAGCTATAAGCTGCTTGAAGAGTTCAAATCGAGGGTCCAAACATGAAACGAGTTCAAAATGGCGGCCGGTCTTAAGAGTTCCTTCGTAGACATAGGCCTAATACGCATTTGGAAGAAAACATCATCTGGTCTCGAGAAATTAACTTTAGAAACAGACGTCTGTGTTTGGTTCTTCAAATTTATACCTTGAAAGTGAGACTTAGAAACAAAGACATGCTGTATGGTTGGGTCTTAGGAAGTGAGGCCCATGATTAGGTATTGGAAAGGAAGACAAGACTTATGATTTGGTGTTGGAACGAAGGATAATACCCATGCTAGGCTTTGGAAACAAAGGTATGTGATTGGGCGTTGGAAACAAAGGCCTGTGATTGGTTCTTAGAAGGAAAGATCCACAACTGGCCTCGGTAACGTCTTAGAAAGAAAGGCTTAGAAGTGGGTCATCAAGATTAATAACCTCAAAGCGTGTCTTCGAAACAACGACGCGTGATTTGATCTTGGAAACAAAGGCCTACGATTGTCCTTTCTCTTCTCTTTCTCTTCACTAAACCTTTCCAAGACTTAACCAGTACTTACGCTGCGGCTTGATTGGTGATCTCACAAGTGTGCCCACATAACAGCCCTCCGAGACACTCTCCACATACAGACTTCCTTTCTGTTCCTCAGCGCATCCGATACAATTTGTTAGCTCTTATGCTCAACTGTTTTGTCTGGGTGTCTCCTTCATATCTCAAGATCTACTTGACCTCTGTGCCTTCTATCCCTGCTCCCGTTCGACTAGGCTGCCACTCGAATACAGCTGCTGGTCGTTTCCAAAATGCGCCAGGATACTTTCTAATCTAGAAGTTTTTCCTATTGTGGCCCCTCCAGTTGGAACTATATCCTCCTCAGGAATTGCAGCTCATGAGCTGCTCTGCCTATGTATCGTTTCCCTGTTACGGATACGTTTGAAGTCTATTTTATGTGTTTGCAGTGGATCTGGAGCGCCTCAGAATCGTTGTGTGGCGCTTTATAAGTGTTCAATTACAAATTACAATTGCAGTTGCAAAGGCCTACGATTTATCAGCGAAAGCAATGACCTAGAAGTATAGGCCTTGCATCTTACGAACAGAGGCCAACGATTGACCTTCAGAAACAAAGGCCAAAGATGTGTTCTTGAAGTGAAAGGCCCACAATTGGACATTAGAAACAAATGGTTCTTCGCTTGGTTCTTCAAACTGAGTTTTGTTCCATGTAGATTGACCAGCAGTTATGCGCGTAAACGTATGTTTGTATGTTTGTATGTTTTTATGTTTGTATGTTTTTATGTTTGTATGTTTGTATGTTTGTGTGCATTATCAAATGCATCTACGTAGACATGTTTTGTGTGTGCGCAGGTATGCGGTTCCTCTGTTCGTTTATATGCACATAGTATTAGATATACTTAAGTACATACATTTGTCGAAATGAATGTCTTCAAATATGTCAATAACATTACCTCTGAATTAGGTAAGGTGAGAGGATTAATTATCAATTTTAATATTGAGAGTTCGGGTTAGATGGTTAGAGTTATTGTTGAAGTTTATGAATCCGGGTGAAGGAAAAGATTCTGGTCGGTGAAAATAGGACAGAATGCCAGACATAGCTTCACCGTCGTCTTTGACCCCAGCATGACCCTGTTTTACCTTCATAAACTAACGTGCAGCTCGGATGCATGCTCGGTGAACCGTGAGCGGAATTTATGAGCAAATTCGTTAGCATAAGTCAATAACAAGATCTGACGAGTGAAGGACAACTTATCATTTTATGATAGAATGTACTTTTATGCATTGCTTAACTCTGAAAATAACTACAGCCTGTGCTACCACCACCGCATAGGATTAGGAAAAATGTAAGTGCCGCCAGCTGGGGGGTATTACTTCTGACAAAGTCTCAGGGTACACCAAAGTTTCGGTGATGTCGTTCATCTGCAGTTGGTCAACTCCATTGGCGTTCGACACGCTCAACGTTGATAATAGTAAGATTGCTAAATAAATTTTATGGTGGCTGTCGCACTTGTAGCAATTATTCCAATTTTGGAAAGTGTGAGCTGAGAGATCGCGTGGTATACTACTGACTACTGAGTGTTGAATCGATAATAACCTTTTCACCACATTTCCCGGCGCCAACTTGCCCGAAAGAAAAGGAGCGCCCCCAATTTGTGGACAGTGGCCCCAGTGACTACCGCCTCCCATACCTACAGCAACATTTACAATCAACATAACACCAAACATTCTCACCACTAAAATTACTGCAAACATCACCTCAATTATCATTACAGCACATTTGAATCTATCTATATAATTACCAAAATCACATGTCTACGTCTGTCTGTCTGTCTGTGTTGGTCTGTCCGAAAGCGCGTGATTGGACGGCGCGCAAACCCTGTCTGAGTATTTCCGATTCGCGTTTCAAAAACGTTTTATTCACGCTTCTGTATTGTGTAATTATATTTGCAGTCATTAAAATTAAATACATCGTGTAATGTAAGTATATTTGCAGTTATTAACATGAAATGCATTCTTATTATAGATGAAGCTCGATTTTGAATCGGTTGAATCATCGTTACTAATATACGGGTGTAAACAACGTTGTTCAGAAGGCGTTTCACGGGTAAACATTGCGACGGCCGCTGAATTTCGTTGCCTTCGGGTGCAAGTTGTAGCCTTTTTGTGCAATGGGAGGAAACGGGTTGAATCGTGAGCTATTATGTTTTACGACTAGTGATAATTCACGGGTTAGCAGCTAGTAACAACATAACTACCCCAAACAATTATTGCTTCCAAGACTCCCACTAGCACATCACTACCATCCAGAAGCGGCGATCTTCTTGGACAGGTGGGGAACACCCAGTGAGAGGGGTTGGAAATGTGGGGGACACATATATAACTTGTCCCCCTCTGTAAAAGGTGGGGATTTGTCCCTCTCGACCCCCCCCGGGATCGCCGCCTCTGCTACCATCATTACCCCATCGCCACCATCAACGCTATCATTACTACCCTCATCATGCATCACCGTATATTTTTGCATTCTCAATATTTCGGTCGATATTTGAGCCCAATGCATTTACATATTAAATTACATCTGAGTGTTGATATATTATACTGAATACGAGTTGAACAAGCGTCTTAGCAATGACATAATAATATATAGTATACATTGAAAAGGTTCCTTAGCAAAGAGGACGCCAGCACTGACTATAGCACAATGCTTAACTTGAAGGAGTAGCTTTTTGGTGGCGTGACATTTAACGTAGAACTCGATAGGTCAAAATTGCGTCGGAGTCACGCTTTTGCGCAGCATACAGGGATCTGCGTTTGAGTACATCAAAATAACTTCATTTTTTTACAGCGTTAGGCCTATTACTTTTTATTTGCGCGTTTCAAGCTGTGTCTTGACTGCGCTACCAAAATATCTTCTTTGCCACAGCGCTATTTTTTTATTTGCACACTCAAAGCTTGACTATGTGAGAGGCGCGTCACTCTGGACGATGACGCTATATAAAAGTCATCGATCGACAGCAGAAGCATAGGAGGACTACGGATGATAATGTCTACCTGACACATGAGATGGGAGACATCAATGGGCTTCGCCTGAAGCAGAAGGCCTCAATACAGACACCAAGAAATATGCAAATATCAACGGAATGTCAAGCAGCGAAACCCGACACCTCGAGGCGGACGCCTATCCCTTCCATCTCTGCGACCCACAGACTAGAAACTCGTGAATCAGTTGGAGATTTGACCAGGACCGGCTGGTTGACACAGATCATGAATAGGGGACAATTCCGACACGAACGGCGCAATCTGTCTCCAACGTAAACCACTAGTTTTAAATAGTCGACTAAAGGAAGTCGTGATAGAAATAATTGTTGCATTCACAGTTTTCCAAGGAGCTGAGAGAGTGATTGAGTGAGAGAGTGATCACATTGACTCGACACGTGTTGCAATGCAATGACTGTGAAATGTATGAATGAAATCACGGACATAGTCCGAAAGCAGGTTGGCGCTTGATTAACCAAGCAGAGGAATTTAATTTTAATTGTTGTTTGCTACGAGTAAGATGACGTTGGTCATGATGATGATACGGTTGTGACGAGAATGACAATGGTGATTGCATGGAATGATGGAAAAAGGCTTTCGTAGGAAATGTAATTCAAAACTTCTATGGGGCCTTTGTCAACTGTACAACCGATGGTGATGATGATGATGACGACGACGACGACCATGACGATGATATAATGACGACGTCGGCGATTGTTAGGGTGCTTTGGTGATGGCGATGATGACGATGACAAAGATTATGTAAGCTTACAGAAGATAGATTAGCGAGTTTTTGAATTACTGACAACAACAACAACAACACTATAGAGGGTGCACGTGTGTTGTTCACATGGTGTCCCGCAAGGGCCAAGCCTCGTGTTCTCGTCCATGGATAATTTGGCCATTGGAAACTATGGGCGCTAACTTTACAACTTTTCTAGGAAACTCTTGGGTTTGGGCCTAGGTATACTCGTACGTAGTCGTGCGGCATTTTACATGCAGGCAAAAGAAAATGCATAGGCCATAATAATTATATAATATAATGACTTATGCATGTCTGTATACATGAATGCAAAATGACGCGCATATATCCACACACACATGAATAATTATATTGAAACATACGGGAACGTGATGTATTATTCTGTTATAGGCCTAGTCCTACTATGTATACTATTTTGTATATTTGTGAGACATGCGTTGCATAGCGCATGAATACACAGATATGTTTATATCTATATATCCTTATAAATTCATATATATATGCATGCATAGTGTATGTCTCCGCAAACATGCTTATCATGTTTATATGCAAACCTGGAACCAAACGGGAGCTGTATATATATGTATATATATATGAATATATATATATGTATATATATGTATATATATACAGATATAATGGACGTCTTTGTGAAGATATTTACAAGGTATGCTTATTTACAAGGCTGCCATGGTCTCTGCATTTTTTCAGGCTTTTGTGGCGACCCCGCTCTTGAGGCGTAACCTGTTGACGATCTGCTCTCTCTGTACAAAGCTGCTTCCTATCGCACACACACGAGGCCACGACGAGCCAGTGCTGACTACTAGAGGGCGCGTTGGTTACGTGATGTCGAATCATTGAATACGGTGTATACTGTTAATCCGTTAATCCGATCAAATCCAACGAAGACATGTCGTCGACACTCACAGATTCTGAGGACGAATTTCAGGACTGCATTGAAGATGGTAAGAACACCTTTGAGCATCTAATCACAGCAGGTAGCATAAATAAGCAGTTCAGAGGAGATTGGTTCTGTCATTTGATTTATTAGTCCGTTGATTTATTTGTTCAATAATTAATTATTTGGCCATTCGCCTTCATATTTTGGTCCACTCAGATTAATACAAATATAGAGTTGAGATTGAGTGAACAGATATTTAAGTAAATGCGTAGATGCTTAAAATAGCAACAGCCCCTTGATTAACTCTTATACAACCATCCAGCCAGCCACATATGCATCGATCCTGAATTTCTCAACTACAATAATAAAGTTTAAAAACCTGCAACTTAATCCTCTTGCTTCTAGGGTCATCAAGCAGTGATGATGGGATGCTATAGTTGCACTTTAACGAGGTATGAAATAGCTGACAATTTCAGTAATTCATTTGCTAGATTACCAAACCCATGACGAAAAAGATCTTCAAATATAAGCAAACTTTTAATAATTTCTTATCTCTTCCTCTTTGTAATTCCCTTTGACTGGAAGAAATATTATGTCTACAGTCCTCCACTCGAATCTCCTACAGTAAGTAAGCATCGATGGCATTGACCACAACATTGCTGCACGAAACATAAACGTTTATCCGGTTCCCTAGCCTTTAAAACATCCAAGATGATGCCAATTTTCAAAAGCGTGAAAGGGGAGACGTTGCTAACTTCAGGCCCATACTGTACTCGTCCCACTTTCTCCAAGTATTTTGACTCCAAGTATTATACTCAGTCAATACATTGACAAACTAACAGATACTTTTCTCGTCACAGCACGAATTCCAATCCGGCCAGAATGTCGCAACTTAGTATGCAGGACCTAATTTCCTATGCAATTGAAAATAATAACAGCACATTGGGAGTTTTTTTACTTAGCAAAGGCATTCGATGCCGTCAATCACCACATGTTATTAAATGATTAAGTTACTACGACATCAGAGGCTCCCCTCAAAGTTGATCGAAACGCTTCTTCGATAACCGTTCCTAACTTGTTTTCTGCAATAGCCTTCTTTATTCCACAACGTCCTATTATTATTATTGTCTACTATCTTTATTCTGTCTATTATCTGTTCTTGCCTCTGATTGAGTAATTTTATAAGCTCTGTTTGCTTATTATTTCAAATGTTTCTTTACCCTTTGTTAAGCCAGCTCCCGTTTGGTTCCAGGTTTGCACCTGTACAAATCTCATTGTGTGATGCAAATATACGAAATCAATAGAGGCGTACTGATCAATCCATCTTTTCAACTTATCATTATTGTTCTAATGTTATCAAGTCGTGTATTTTCTGCTTCATTCTTATCAAGTATGTTTTCACTTCCGCCCAAATATATTCTATTTTATTCCATTTGTTTCTTCAGCAATTCATTTAACTCAATTTCCATTTCAGTACCCCGTTCCCATTCCATTTCAGTTCGTCCTCCATGTTCATTCCATTTAAATACCTTCGTTCCCTAACGTTTCATCCCAGTCACCATCTTCGATGTGTTTTATCTGCAGGCGCTCAACTGTCGACCAGTTCGACTGGATCGTCGAACTCTCGCGATCGACCGATGTCCTTCGGTTCGACGCCCAGTTCCAGTGGGTCTAATATGTCGACGAACGACGCCCTCTGTCGTCCGCTATCGTCTAACCACAACTGCGATGACGTCACCTCTGACGATGACGGAGCCAGATCCGAATGGGGTGGAAGGTAATTGACTGCAGTGCACCACTATAGGCTATTTCGTAGTGCGACTGGTCTGTATTCTAACTATTGCGAGTGAGAGCGTCCGTGTAAATAGACCTTGGATGTGTCATTTGGACAAACTTGTTTCAAGCTTCAGACTCAGATTTGGAAACATTGCCTGCTTCATAAGCGCAATAAAACGAATAAATAAACGGATGAGATGAAGAGGTTTTGTCTGATTAGTTCAAGTATACTGCTGCATTCAGTTCTCTTATAAACTCTTCTAATAATTCTATTTGCATTGTATTGTACTCAAACATTAATAGAGCGCCTATAATAGGGCGAACCGTTCCAAAATAATGAGGAGGAGGAGGAGGAAAGGTTACCAGTTAGAATTTGAGAGCAAGTGGATGGAGACAGCGCACTCCAAAAGTTGGGACTAAATAAGATGAATGCCTAGGACAGAGCAAGGCAATAGGCACTGGAAGATCAAGACTGTTTGAAGAGCGGAGTGAACGATGCGTTAAGGTTGAAAGCACTGTTGTATTCAACCACCCTCTTTCTGTCATTATTGCTTTCTCTCATTTTCTCTTTTATATCTTATAAAGCTGTTGGGGTGGACATTCACGTTTTTCATGCCGATCACAATGATGATGATGATGATGATGATGATGATGATGATGATGATGATGATGATGATGATGATGATGATGATGATGCATATATCGTTTTTGTTTCCCTTTTCCAGGAGGCGACTTCCTACTACGATGATTTCCCGCAACAACTTCAGCATCTGGAGTTTCCTAAGACAGTGCATAGGGAAGGTTAGTGTCTTTATGGCATGACACAATTAAACTATACAATGGAAGTGTTGGTGTTCGTGACAAACTTTAGGCTTTATGCATGTATGACACGATCCAACCGTTCATCTTTGCAACAATGAGCTACGCACACCCGGTTCACAGTAGGGAGCCAATGCAGAGGCAGAGCATCTCGCATATGATCGGTGACATGGCCGAACCTTGGAATACACCTAACAAGGCGCGTGGTCGTTCGCGCGATCCGCTCCAAGTACCACCAACCGCCAGGCGGGAGGCCAGCGAAGAGTGCGCTGCGGTAGTCAAAGCGAGTGACAACAAAGACCAGAGTAGCGGCAGCGGGAGACAAGAGTACTCTTGAGTTGGTGCAGCTGATGATAACAGCGATTGCTATTATCAGCTGTAGAGTTGGTGCAAAGGTGAAATCCTAATCTGATAAAATAATAGCTATACACAAGTCACGTATAAAACGGTCGGTCCATTCGTCTACCTACTGACCTCCACTTCTATCTGATACACCTACACAATCAGACGATCAAACATTTCCAACATCCAAACCACACTGATACACTCTTGTTTAATATTCTTGTGATATATTTTTTTACATACTTTTCCGATTATGCTCGGTTCTTTTCTTGCTCTACCAATTGTCATATCATTTTGGTGTGTAGGAATTATCAAAAATCACAATGCCGATCGTGTTCAATGAACCATTAAGTTTCCTGCAGAGGGTCGTTGAGTACATGGAATATTCCAGTCTGGTTCTTCAGGCAATCGACTGCGACTGTCCCATTCGTAGACACGAAGTAAGCGTCCATCAACTGATCGCTTAACCTGAAACTTGAAAATCAACTAACAGATTGCAACTGTAAACTTCTGTAATTTATTGATCTGCTGCAATTTAGTAAGTTGTGTAAAGGTAGGCTTGGATAGCGGGATCCTCTGGGTCCCGTAGCATTCTTCTTTCCTTTTCCTTATTGATCCGTCTCTTATATAACTCTGTTAAGCTATTATGTGTTACTCTGCTACGCTTCGTTTCCTTGTTTGTAATGTAATTAGTATGTTCATCTACTTTACGAACCAATAAAAATACTTTGTTAGGGTAATGGTTAACTCTTGTAAAGCAGATTCATCCCATGAAGGTATTTGCCTTTGCTTTGAAGAAGCACAACCAAGCAGAATCCTTTTCACAAAATCGCTCATCAAGGTGATCGCGATCGTTATGTAACAATGTAAACGTCTGCGTCGGCTTCCATTTCGAGACAGACGAAAATTGATTGATTGCTTTTATGGTTCTAATCATTGTCGTCGTCATCAACATCCTTGTTGTCATCATCAGCATAGTAGGTATTAAGAGTCGTCATCATCATCTAGAAGAGACGTACTTGTCCTTTATTTCATTCTGTGAAAGGTATTTGCTTTGCTTTGTTTCAGTTGGTGACAGCGTTTGCCGTCTCTGCAACTGCCTCGAACTGGGAGCGACTGGGTAAACCGTTCAATCCAATGCTAGGCGAAACGTACGAGTTAAATAGGTACGACACATATCATACTAAATATACATGTAAACTAAGATTTATGTTTTAATTGCTATCCATGCATATTATAATACATCTTGGCTCTATTCTAATCAGAAAAATGAATTGACATCAGCACTTCTGCAGTGTTAACAGATATCCATTCTTTTAACAATAGTAATTATTATGATGGTGGTTGTTACAGACTGGCAGTGGCAGGAACAGGAACTCTAGTATGGATAGTTGCAGTACTAGGAACAGTAACAGTAATAAGAACAATTACATAATTAATAAACGAAGGGTATCTGTCCTAATATGTTTAATTATAATTATTATTTTATGTAGCGATCTTACTATGTTTCGCTTTACCGACACTAGAATTTAACGATAAATAATATTGGTAAAATTAGAACTAAAGTCGGGTCGGGTTTGTTCGGGTTCTGCCCTTCAAGGGTCGAATCGGGTTAGATATTTGACTTCAGAAGTCGAATCGTGTGTGGCTCATTTTGGACGGGTTGGGCTGGATCGGGTCGTGAGAATTGAACCCATGGACAACTCTGCTTCAAACGTCTTTCCAAAGAAACCTATCAACGCCTATAAAAACGTCAAGATAAGCTTAGAAAAGTTAGTGCATTCTAAACAAGCAACGCAAGGGATTGCAGAGAAATTGAGAATTGAAGACGGTGTCGATTGACAGAACTTAAATAAGGCTTACACAGGAATGTTGCTCATTGCAATAGACGATTGAGTGAAGATAGTAAATAATAGACAGGTGTATTTAAACAAATGGTCTCACAAAGTGGTTAAACCCCAATTTTATCGTCTCTACATCTCTAATAATCACTCTTCCTTCTAATTCACTCTGTGGGAGATTGAGTGATGATTACACTCAGGGGAGAAGAGCTAAAGATCAGAACAGATCTGGGATCGATTCTAGCTACCTCTCTTAGGTCGACTTAGCCTTCATTAGAGCCGTGGCGTTGGTTATATGAGCAGTAGAACAAGATAACGCCTAGAATGGCTATCGGATATCTACATATATACATATATCTACATATATCTATATATATATCTGCATATATATATATGTAGATATATGTATATATATATTCGACCCAATGATAACTTGCGATCGTCCGTTCTCATTATGACTTGTAATGATGCTGTGGTGTGTCAGTTTGAATTTAATAAACGAAGATTATGATTATTATTTTATCTCTCTCAATCCATCTTTAATTAAATTTGTTTCTCTCTTGCTCACTCTTTTCATTACTCACTCGCTATTTATATATAATTATATATTTGTATATATATATATTTATGTTGTCTTTATATATGTATGTGAATCACTCATGCTCTCATTTTGTTTCTGTCGAACATACGTTATATTTCTCTATTGTTATTTCACATCCACACTCTGTCAACCACTGTTTTCCATCTCGTTTCTTGCCTAATATACAAAATGAAACCTTCCGCAGCAACTTACTTTTGTTTGTCATTTCGTTTGTTTAGGCAAGACTTAGGGCTCCGAATTGTTTGCGAACAGATCAGTCACCATCCGCCAATCAGTGCATTCCACGCCGAATCGCCTCAATACACATTCCACGGATGCGTCAATCCGAAAATCAAGTTCTGGGGTAGTTCCGTTCAAGTGATTCCGAAAGGCCTCGTCACGCTCCATTTGCTCAGGTATCATGCATTATGTTGAAAAAGGTGTAAATAACTAAATCGATGTCTTCTTCTAAGATTATTTTCCCACACTTGCAAGAAAATATGGATAGGCCAATGTACTAGTGTAGCCGGTCGACTCATCGGTAGACTTGTTGTATATGACACACTTACCAATGGGCCATCAGACTTTAGTTAGCAATCGGTGTCGAGCCTAAGTCCTGACTTTCAGACCTATTCACTTCTTCTTGGATATTATCCTTTTCAAGATGATATGAAAACCGACTAGGGCGATACACATCGGCACGGGAAAAATTGAACAAGATTTTCACAACTTTAACCTAGGATGTTTGACTTGCTTGATGTCTTTGTGAAGTCTGAAGATGGCATTTTAGTATCTAGATATATACATATTGTAGCGGCAAGGCTGCATTACGGCGCTCTAGAAATCATCCGTTTAATAATAAAAATAAAATATGTGTATAGTACAAATATTCACACAATATCATTTGAACAAATTCACATGCAGACATTCAGACACACAAAAGAAGGCAGACAGATACATACAGATACATACAGATACATACAGATACATACAGATACATACAGATACATACAGATACATGCAGATACATGCAGATACATACAAATACATACAGATACATGCAGATACATGCAAATACATACAGATACATGCAGATACATGCAGATGCATGCAGATACATACAGATACATGCAGATACATACAGATACATGCAGATACATACAGATACATACAGATACATACAGATACATACAGATACATACAGATACATGCAGATGCATACGGATACATACAGATACATACAGATACATGCAGATACATACAGATACATACAGATACATACAGATACATACAGATACATACAGATACATACAGATACATACAGATACATGCAGATGCATGCAGATACATACAGATACATACAGATACATACAGACACATGCAGATACATGCAGATGCATGCAGATACATACAGATACATACAGATACATACAGATACATACAGATACATACAGATACATGCAGATACATGCAGATACATGCAGATGCATGCAGATACATACAGATACATACAGATACATACAGATACATGCAGATACATACAGATACATACAGATACATGCAGATGCATGCAGATACATACAGATACATACAGATACATGCAGATACATGCAGATACATGCAAATACATACAGATACATACAGATACATACAGATACATGCAGATGCATACAGATACATACAGATACATACAGATACATACAGATACATGCAGATACATGCAGATACATACAGATACATGCAGATACATGCAGATACATGCAGATGCATGCAGATACATACAGATACATACAGATACATACAGATACATGCAGATGCATACAGATACATACAGATACATACAGATACATACAGATACATACAGATACATACAGATGCATACAGATACATACAGATACATACAGATACATGCAGATACATGCAGATACATGCAGATACATGCAGATACATACAGATACATACAGATACATACAGATACATACAGATACATGCAGATACATGCAGATACATGCAGATACATGCAGATACATGCAGATACATACAGATACATACAGATGCATGCAGATACATACAGATACATACAGATACATACAGATACATACAGATACATACAGATACATGCAGATACATGCAGATACATGCAGATACATGCAGATACATACAGATACATACAGATACATGCAGATACATGCAGATACATGCAGATGCATGCAGATACATACAGATACATACAGATACATACAGATACATGCAGATACATACAGATACATGCAGATACATGCAGATGCATGCAGATACATGCAGATACATACAGATACATGCAGATACATGCAGATACATGCAGATGCATGCAGATACATGCAGATACATGCAGATGCATATGCGCACAGATACACATATTTACATTCTTAATCGCCAACAATTCAGAGACCCTTTTAGACAGGTGAGCTATTTCACATTCCCATCATCATTTGATGCCACTTATTGATTCTCGTTGTTGATGATGGTCAATAGACACAACGAAGTCTATTCCTGGCAGAACATCAACTGCAGTGTTCACAATGTCATCATCGGGAAGATCTGGATTGAACACGTAAGATAGGCTTTTATATACGTCCACCTTACTTTAGGCATATATTTCTCGTGTCTACACTTTTTGTTCAGCGTCGTCTTTGCGTTGCTTTTCTTTCATTTGCTATCACTTGCGTCTACTGTACAAATACCTGCGAGCTGGATCTTTTTCCTCGATTTGTTATCAAAAACTGCTACTGACGGAATTTCTTCCATTTTTACTATTGTTATGTAGCTTTTCTCTGACCCGGGGTTCTGTTTCATTTCCATTCAAAAGGGCAATGATGTTTCCATACCTTAGACAAAGGCACCATTTTCAAACTATCGTTTCATCTCCAGCCTTTCTTTCCTCTCCGAAATCTTAGAATACCGCACATCACTTAAGTTGGTTGTTTACATTGACAAAACTCACTATATCTCCTCTCCAATCCGGTTTCAATAAGTTGGCCTACCATTCCGCTGAATTCCTCATCACTCGTCTAGTTGCTGACGTCTTTGATGCAATCGACCAAGGTCATGACACTCTCCTCGCCTTGTTCGTTATCAGTCCTTCCTTTGTCACTATGAACCAGGCTATCGTGCTAGAACACTTGTCTAAATCTTTGTGCATGGTCGACTCTACCCGCCATTGGCTCCGCTCGTTTCTCTCTGACCGTCCTTTCTCTGTCTTTGGGTCGACTAACTCTGCCAGGACCTCTATTCAATATGACTCACCTCGGGATTCAGTTCTGGCATCACTACTTTATAAACTCTTTGCTGCTGACATAATCATTAATCACATATACAATGTGCACATCCTCAAAGGGTCTCGTCTCATCAGTACTCAGCTGACACCAAAGCCTTTGCCCGCAGCTGCTTCATTGGTCGCGATGGTATTTGACCACGGCGCTAAATCTTTGGATGTGTTCTTACCAACTCCGCTCCGATTCAGAAAGCATTGCTGTTGTCGTGCTGGAAATGCGGCTTTATTTCTTAAGCCTGCATGTTCCTCTTTTTCGGGGACTGCCTTATTTGCTAGTGACTTTGGTCGGAAGCGCCACTGAATCTTTCAGATGGCTTTATAAATGTACGATCACACGTACAGTAAACCATTTATATTAATATCTATCACTTATCGCCTAAAGATAATATTGTATTTATTTTATGACGCAGAATTTGTTACATTGATTCCCTTATGTATTGCTTTCAATAAGCCTTAAATAGCACCCGAACTGTATTTATGCATACGTGACAGCCTGATATGTTAATTTCTGTCTGTCTGTCTCTTTTGTCATATGCGGTTTTAGTAGTAGTAATAACAGAGGTGGTGGTTGTGGTCGTTGTCGTGGTCAGTAATGGTTCCAGTAGTAGGAACAGCAGCAGTATAGTAGGGGTAATGTTTTGTCATAGTAGTTGTTCTTGTTCTTTAGTACGGTGAGATGGAGGTCGTCAACCATACGACAAAACGAAAATCGGTTATTGAGTTCAAACCGTGTGGCTGGACAGGAACTGAGCCACACCGGATGCAGGGATACCTCTATGACGCCGAGTGAGTAATTCCCATTTCCTCTGTTATCGTTTGCTTCATATCCAGAACTGAAATCATGTTTCTTAGGATTTTGCAAAAATTCGGATTAACTGATTGCACTCACACTAAGCAATGTTACCATAGCAACATGACATAAATAAGAATTTATCAAGCGCAACTTCAAGGAAACTTCAAAGAAATCATCAGTAGCGCTTCCTATCCAACTGTAGGAGAGCCCTTCTTCTAACAGACTTAAAGTGCTTGCGGAGTTGAATAAGACATACATGCATGCTGACCAATGTGTGGCCATCCAGCTATGTGATTAAGATTGTTCTAGGTCAAAGAAGTGACGATTGGGACCTGAGACCAGGAACATAGAACGAGATACGGAATCTCTATTGGTCAGATGTAGAGGGAAGTTAGAACAACTCACCCTACCTTGCTTAACCTGACCTACCTAGCCTTGCCAAAAATATCTAAAATACATGTACACTACCATACCATGCCCTACTTTATCCAACATAATGTTACCAGTGGTTGATCAGGCATACCTGATACGTACGTATCTTACCTTACCATGCAATACTCAAACTATCCTGCCCACCCATGTCTGTCTTTCTAACCATGCCATACTTACCATATCCTACCGTATGATCCTATTTCTCGTTACATTATTTTGTACGTTGTGTGCAATTGTACATCGTAGTAAGAAGAAGCTGAAGGCCTTCTACGGAAAGTGGATAGAATCTTTCTACAGCGTCGACGTTAATGTTTGGGACAATTACACGAAGAGCGCTGGAAAGGAGAGCACTCCTCCGCTTCCAAGACATCACTCAGCCTCCAACAACATGGTAAATTGTTTACGCCGTTCAGACCAAATCTGTCCCCTTATAATATTATTACAGACGTTTAACGGGTCTCATTAAATGTGATGGCTAATACCAACGCAAACTACGTTTACTTTCGTATTTCACTTTCTCAGGCGCTAATTTACGACATAGCGCAGAGGAAGAGGCTTAAGCTTGAAAGGCTGTATGTCCCGTGATACATCCTAACGCATATAAATATTGTGCGAGGAGCAAAATTTGTTTCCAGAAGATTGAAGAGAGAAGAACGCGAAGATTTTACGGTTTACAGATTCTAGAGAGGATCACGCGATGGTACAGTAGTTAGATTAGCGTTGTCGTTTTGTGACCCACATCTCCACAACAACACAATGATGATTCCCCACTGTTACAAACTTACAACTAATCCTCAGACATCGGTTCTGGAGCGACTCTGATAAGTTCGCCTAAAGTGGTGCTTTATAGGTTCTCAATTACACTTAAACTTATGGTTGCAAAGACTCAAATCTGTGGTCCAGTGGCGCCCCTGGCGAACTCGGCAGGAAAACCAGTGCACCTACTGCACCGTACATTGTGAGAAGATGAGGCGACGAGTGAAAGGACTAAACATCTGCTCAGTATTTTTCCTTGTATGCGGAAGTCATGGAAATGAAATTGCTAACATTTTATAACCACTTAGAAATCTAGGCAAAAGGTAGACATACATCCACAAAGAGATAGACTGACAGACACACAAACTCACTGCCGACATGCAGTAACACTGAATTTCAATGTATGCATCTAGGAAAATGACGATAAACCAGACGTTGGTGCCTCGTGTAACCTTGACCTTCCGGGTCAGAAGCTTCTGTGGTCTGCCACTCCGAAGCCAAGGGATACGAGTAAAGTAAGTCACATGCAACTGTATTGTCTTCTGTCATTCAATTTCCATCTGTCTTTTGTCTGTCTTCACCCTGTCACCTCCCTGTCTGTCTGCCTGCTTCTCTGTCTGTCTGTCTGTCTGCCTGCTTCTCTGTGTCTGTATGTGTCTCTATATCTGCCTGTATGTCTGTCTGCCTGTCTGCTTGTCTGTGTTGATTGCTGATGATTAACGTTACCCTTTCAAGGAGACTGAGTAAGAACGAATGAATTGTTTTGTTTCTTAAACCAATTGAATTCTTCTTAACCAGAGTGACTTCTGTTTCTGTGGCACCGTCATTTGCCTTCCATTGACCTCTTGAGTAATTTTATAATTCTTTAGAAAATTCAATGCTCTTGAGTTTTCACCGGGCTGCACTATAGAAATGTGTAAAAAATTTGTTTAAGGTGGTTCCACGTTGTTTGCTCAAACCTGCAATCGTGAAGACTCAGAGCGCCACCGAGTATTCAATTATACACCAATTTATCAACGTTGTAGTCATATAGCGCAATCAGAGCTTTTATGTTTTCTTTCAGTATTACAACTTCACGTCCTTTGCGATGATGCTGAATGAGTTGGACAATCACAGGGCGAGCTGTGCGCCGACTGACAGTCGCTTTCGACCAGACATGCGACTCATGGAAGCCAGTGACGTCGGTATGTCTTGCTTCATACCTACAGCAGTACAGGCCTTGTCAGAGGAAATGTACAATGTAATGGAGTGTGGGTGACGTGAGGTGAGGCTTATTTTGCGTAATGAGATGGCAGGTCATGTGATTTTAGGTAAGGTCAAACCAAGTCATGAAAGATTAAGTTGGGCCTGTGCCGGTCAGGTCATTTAGCTCAGAGGTACAGTAAATCTAGGAGAAATGTGGTCAGGTCTGTAACAGTTCAGGTATCGTCATTTTAGGTCAACTTAAGTCAGAGATGAGGTCAGGTCAGACCCAGGATGGTCAGGATAGGCACAGCGAGATGAGGCAAGTTTTAGAAAATAAGAGTAACACATTTGTAGGACCTTTCAGAAGCTCTGTGAAAGAGCGTTTGCTCAGGTGCAATATTAAGACAACAGGCGGAAGGAAATGAGGCAAATAATAGAAAATAACTGCAATTGAAGGACAGGGAAATTTAGCCTCTGCAACTTGCTTTGGAATGCTTATCCAATAAGGATGAAGATCTGAGTTGGTCAGTAACTGGATTTCTGATGAATAGGAAATGTGTGGGATGCAATATGAGTGTGTAATTGTTTGCAAAACTTCAATGTTTATGTTCTGTTTTCATTAGAAGCGGCCTCAAAGGAGAAGAATCGAATCGAGGAGAAGCAGCGAGAAACACGAAAGGCAATGAAGAAGAAGAAGGAGGAGTTCAGTCCAAGGTCAGCAACTGTTCACCAAATTCGCCCCATCCCTTTGTTTATTGATGTTAGTTATTACACCACTGTGTGCTTAAATCTTTCAGGGGTCCATAATGGGCGCTATACAAGTTTTTTTTACTCATTTGATTACAGACACGTAGTTATTATATGCATGCTTTCATAAACACGCCTGTATAAGCACACATTTAAAATGTAAACACACACACGTATTTATATATGTTATGTTATAAGCAATGTGTGAAGCAAGGAATTTTGTAAAATGCCTAAGAAATTTGTAAAACCCTAACCCGGCACTAACCCTAACCCTGCACTAGCCCGACACTAACCCGAACCATGCTCTAATCCTCTAACCCTGACCTTAACCCTAACTCTTACGCCAAACCTTACCGTAGATTGGTGCTTTTGCAAATTGCTTCAAATCTAAAAAATCAGGCATTTTACAATGTCCCTGTTTCATGCATTGCCTGTAACATATATACATTAGATACATATATATATATATAATATATATGCACAGTTGTGTATATAATATAATAAAAATAATATACATATATATATATAATTATATAAAATTATATGCATTGAATGCCTCCTTAACGGTTACTCTACCTCCCTGATGACCTCTTGCAAACATGACTCTGACATACCATCTGACATCCCACGGACTATCTTTTGGACAACCCCTCTGATTTGATGCAGCGCTCGTGAATAGGCTGGTGCCTTCGCTTAGCTTTCAAGTGGCGCTTTAGAAATTTAGAGATTACGATTACGATGTCTTCTTGCTTTCCATCTGAACAGGTGGTTCCGCCTACTGAAGAACACTTACACAGGGGTTGAGGAGTGGCAGTCTACGGGCGATTACTGGAAGCGCAACTGGGACAAGTGTCCGGACATCTACTGAGGACAGACAATAACAGCCTCAGCCCCTCGCTAATGACTGCCCCCTTCCGTTTCGTATCCAGCTCTTTCAACCCAGTTACTGGCTCTGCTGCTACCATCGTCTCTTATAAGCAAATTCAAGATCCTGTAACCAGGATCGAAACGAGTTTAGAACTGAAATGTCGAATACATCCGAAATCAAGACAGGTGCTCACGTCTACTTAAACACACGCATATGTATATATGTATGTATATATGTATGTATATATGTATGTATATATGTATGTGTATATATATGTGTATATATATGTATATATGTATGTATATATGTATGTGTATATATATGTATATATGTATGTATATATGTATGTGTATATATATATGTATGTGTATATGTATGTATATTGTGCATTGATATATATCAGAAAGCGTATAATAATGTGCATTTGTTTTCCTATGTGTTTATGTTTGTCTATGAAATATTTTTAATGGCCTATTAAGGGATACATTTGCATATATGCGTATATAGATATATTTAAATATTTGCATATTATATGTGTATTAAATATACATATGCCTATATGTCATTTATCTCACTCACTGAGTATACATATGTACATATATGTGCTCACATATATTATATATATATATATATATATATATGTTTATATACGGGTGGGTGTGCTTATCACGCTGTCTTTGGAAGCTGTTTAATAGGCCTAATCGTATGAAGCTGTCTTGCAATGAAGTCAATTTCGACTCCCAGCTTGGTTTCCTTTCGATGTACAGGCAACATTAGATCCTTCGAATCGGGATTGGCACTGTTCGTGTTAAGTTTTGGTAGCACCTGATAATTTCAAAAATTAGGCTAAACATGTTGGGAGGGTGTAGCCTATTGGGCGCAGGGTTGTTCAAAAGGGAATGGTCGTGTTTCAACTGACTGTATGAATGCGCTATGGGTGTCACGGTGAAACATGTTGTAAGAAGATCGTTGTAAAGAGATAATATTATACATTGATGTCAGAAAACGCATTTTAGTTTGACACTTCTTGCAGAAGCAAGCGCATTACCATTAGGCCTGCGGATGCATATCGCAGCGCCACATAAATGTGCAATTACAATGACGATCACTGTTGAAAGTGAGACATTTTGCGAATTTGTTAGCTGGTCGATCCAGTGGTTGTTAATCCTCAATATGAAAGATGTATTGTCTAATTAATCTGCTGTAGACTGTTGTTGTATTTGAAGATTAGATTTACTAATTGCTTATTATATATTTTTAGATTTACGATTAATAACTAATATCTATAATATGTCGTTGTCGGGAAGAACACTTTCACTCTGACTTTATGAATGGCGGACGTGTATAAATATCTTAGGAGCATATTGTCATCGGTGCAAAAACGTGTGACATGACTTGAGAGTTCTTCAGGATTTCAATACTTCCATGGTTTATAGAAATAAGTAATTATAATTATATGATGTGAACAATTTTATAAGTTAATTCATGTGTTTTAAAGCTCATTTCACGTCATCACGCTCTGCACTAAGACATCAAATATTGAACGGATGAATTAGAAAGGCTTTATAAATCAGTCCGACTTACCCATGGACTTTCGTTAGAGTTATAAATACAAGTCCATGCAGAGGTTCGATTGTGGTTAGGACGAAAATACGTCAGCATACCTAAGAATTTTATTATTTTTTTAGTTATTCATGAGGTAAGGTACAAAATTATAAGGAATGGGAAGGTAAGGTACAATGTTTCAGCTGGGCACATGTGTTTTATTTGATGTTCATATAGCGCTATTTCATCCTTTAGAGAAGTCTTCAAATTGTCCTAGATAGAAAAGTGCTAATTGCCATAATGAAGATAGAAGAGTATCTTTGTGGTATGAAATTGTAATGTGGTGCTCTACCGTTTAACGAGGGATTTTTCGTTACACTAACGCTTCTACTAACTCGCTCACTCATTTCTGGTTTCAGTCTCTTAAGATTGTTAACGGGTGCGATTTGTAGGGGTAGGGGAGGAGAAATTTCACCCTAAGACTATTTTCCTGTTACGACGAAGTGTTCCATGGCGTTGGTTCTCCTGTTCGGCACTCTAAATTGGGTTGGGTTTGGAAACAATGGAAAGTAGGCCTAATGTCTGGGAAAATGAGATACAACTATGGCATTGACACAGTAACTACGACTACAGAAAATCAGTTGTCATTATTAGACACAGTTGTCTGGTAGACTGAGTGTGGTACTTTACACCAGACAAGGAAGGTCTGTGAACGCTCCATGATCACAGTAGCGTGTACAGTTGACAGCCGTAGGCCTATGTTCTATCGATGGCGTCTTTGAAGTTTTATGCTCCATTTAGTCCAAAAACAAAACGCTGCTGAAGTGCTGTATTGTCATTAAATGTCTGTTTTAAACTAACTGAAACTAACACTGAACATAAAATGCATGACATTTATTGTCTCCTTTATTTGTATGTTGATGTAATTATGGTATCACTGACGATAAACGAACAACGCTTCACACTTCTTCTCGAAAATGTAAACTGTTGAAACGTTGACTTAATTCGGGTCGTTAGACTTAAGACGAACTCATCGTTTAAAATTTATCGTACTTAACACTATTTCATTGAAAGTGTTTGAACATTAATCACTTCTGTTAGTTATTAATTTAATTTTGAAAAACTATCATCAATATCCTTTTTCGCGCTCAGAAGAATACTCCAGAAAATGTTTAATGCCGTAATGCGAACGCTATATAGACTTGTAGGCCTACAACTCATATGAAGCTTTAGTAATAATAATAAAAATAATAATAATCGCTTCATTTCAAACTGACAAACAGCGGTATGATTACAAGTGCAGTAAGAACGAATGATGACGAGTCATTACAATAGTCGAATATTAACCGTCGGCAGCCAAGCAGGGCGCCCATTAGTTTATGCATCTATTTTATCAAACGACGCTGCCTAGCGAAAGAAGGACTAGTCAATCTGACGGTGGATACGGGTCTCGAACTCAGTTCCTCAGCTCTGCGCCCTAGTTTGTTCACCATTACTCTTCGCCTCCCATGTAAGCAAGTAAGTAAACAGGCGTTGCTTTCAGAAATTTCTATGACGGCGTCTCTACAAGTAATCGATCTGCTGACATGTGATCGGTCTAAAGTGTCGGGAGGCTTTGTGTGCGATTACTGTATCTCTGTAGTCTACTGCCCTAGCACCATTTCTTGTAGGCCTACCTCGCATGCCTACAGAACTGACTCAAGCAAGTGTTATTGTGCAATTTTAAAATATTTTATGCGCAGAGTCAAAATGCCACATTGTACATCGATGGATTCAATTGATTTCAAATCAGTTTTGAAAGGTGTGCGATATTCCAGCGGTTAACGTGCTGAATTTCAAACTCGGATGTTGGCAGAGGAGGAGAATAATATCCCCAAGTACAGAAATTGATTTACATTTTCGCCTCCAACTGCACTGTCAGCTCAGCTCTGACAAGTGCACTGACTGTACAGGAACATCAAACCGCGTATTCCGAGGCCAAGAAAATGATGTCGCTAGCACTGGCACTTCTCAGGCTGGCCTCATTTAAATTAAATTAATTGCTTCAGTAGACACAATTACATGTTTCTCGGTTAACAAGTAGTAGGCCTACAGCATTGAGTTTAGCAAGCTGGTAAATTACAAGTGGTAGCTGAAGTGACAGAATAAGTTGAGAGTAGTTATGTAAAAACAAAATAATGGAAGCCAGAAGGGACGGAGTTGCTATATACGGGTCCAGTGTATGGTGAAGCAACAAGCTGAGAGTGGATATGGTTAAACTAAACTATAGACCGTAAGATGTAGAACAAAAAGCACTGGATACAAGTTCTCAATTAAGAGCAGTAGGTCGAATCCTACTGACTCCAACGACATAATAACTTGACAGCCTGGGCGACAGGGACAAATAGCAGGTCATTCCATACTTCGGGTCCCCAGCAATTTGCAGTGGTTAGAAATGTTGCTATAGTGTATAAACTTAGCCTTTGTCCCAGTTTCAAATGTATGATTGGTTTGGTAAACTGAGAGTTAATAAAGTCTCATCAGACGAATATCTCGTCAGAATGAAATCTAATCAAACTCTTTCAATAGACTCTCATCACCGTTGTTATATTGCACAGATAAACACATCGATGGCACTCCGGCGCTTATCTGCAATCAGGTCGATTTCTGAAGGTCACTGTGGTAAAACAGAGATACGCAGAGTAACAGAAGGAGACCGACAAATAAAGCGAGATAAAATTAAACAAAGACACACACAGCCAGACAGAAACATAAATACAGTGTGATAAGGATAAGGAAGCGATTTAAACATACAAAATATCGAATACATCGAATCTCTTTCTAATAAATGGGTTTCATACGTATACCCTAAACGAGCACTGTGATGTATACGCAAATCGATGAACAATCTTTCATTTGAAAGTATCAATCACGACTGTTTGTCGTTAATTAATCGCTACACGAAGCGCTCTTAGCAAAAGTCTCAAGGGATCTGTCGCCCCCTACCACGAACACCTCAAAAGGCACTCGTCGAACTTCGAACCCTACTTGAGGGTACTCTTTTCGCCACTCAAGTACCGATGCGTCAAGTACCGCCACCACTTGAAACGGTTGAATAGTCGGGCTCTACGCGCACGGACCCTTGGAAGTCCAGCCTGTAAAGATCCCACAAGTAAACTGTTGTAAAACAAAATATCTGAAGTTGAAGATCCGTCGCAACCTGGAACTCCCATTGACGGCAGTTGATTTGAACACTGGCCTATTAGCTTGGATTTTCTGTGCAGTGCGTGGTTTCGTCACCATTACCGTTTATGGAATGACTTCTTGGGTGCCAATAACATATACTTTTCAATAGACAACACGACTACGGGAGGGCAATTAAACCTGTATGGCAACCCTAAAATGTATCGATCAAATCAGTGATTCAATCGATTAAGTACGTGGTATCCGTCGCACAACAGTTCATAGCACAAAAGCAAGCTTAAAAGAAATAGAGCGTTCGTTCTATGTCGCTCAGATAGTGTTAGATGTGGATGACAAGAGGAAGATCAAACTAGATGATGCTTGATTAGATGATGACAGATGGATATGAAAACTTACAGAAGAGGCCGAACAATGAGAGTAATGGCGACATAGAACATATGGACCTGCCTATAAGAGGCAGAGAACCAGAAGAAGAACTTTGCCGATTGAAGTACAGAAAAAAACTTCATTTTTATCAACGTAATCACATCATGCATTAGTCTTCGATTGTTCTTCATTTATTTTTGAGATCGTTCAAAAACTTTAGGAAAAGTTGGCACTATACCAGAAGTTGATAGCGCATTTCTTAATTTCTTGAAGGTAATAGAAAGGCTTCACCCTTATCTTATGGGCGATTTAATAATAACTGCACCTCCAAATAACGTGAGAGTGGGGGTGCAGGATTGCTCTTGGATGCCCATTTTGTAATACCATCTAGTTTCCAAAGCCCACCAAAGCCCAGCTACAGGCAATGCCTCGATATATCTCTCTGACGATTTACGAAAGCCATTGTCTGCAACTTCATCTCGTTCCTTGCGCTCTGTTGATCTTCTCGATCTTTTTGTTCCCATTGGTAAAACTGCCTTGGTCCAACACCTGGCGTTTGCTGTCACGGGTCCATGCCCTGACTTTCCTTCATCACTAAGGGCTAAACAACTGACTGGCTCCTCTCCATCTGATTCTCAGCTCTCGCTCTTCAAAATATACTTTTGTGATATACTGTATATGAAGGGCAGAATGCTTCTTTGGGATAGCCTCAGAAATACAGACGTCTCTCTTTCATGGTGACTAGGGTCTTCCATTTGACAGAACGTTCTTAAATTACTACATATTCAAAGTAGAGCAAAATACATATATATATATATATATATGTGTACACTATAGTGCTTATTACGATGCCTGTATTAGGTCTATATCAAACAATTACGTCGCCGTGTTTACTGTTGTTTACGTGCTAATCGTAAACTATATTGTTTTCTCTGTAATACTGATCTTGGACAGAATTTAATATGAGCAGAACACAGTATAACCTAACAAAAGAGTGGTAATGCTCGTGCTTCCTGCAAGTGGGTAGGGGCCGTTCATAAATGACACCACGCACCTAGGGTAGAGGGGTCACATATTTGTGACGAAGTAGAGTGGTTTAAGAAAAGTGACGTCACATCATCACATCAAGCATCAATATGCAGAAGTCTGTTTACAAATTTCGCTGATATTTTTTGAGGATCGGAGCTTTGAGACGCAATATTTGAGGGGTCAAGCCTTTTGAGGCGACGTACGTGTGACGAGGGGAGTGCAGGATCAAAATTCGTACTAAACCGCGTGACGTCATTTATGGACTGGCCCCAGGCGAGTACGCTAGTAAAAGTAAGCGCAAATAGTGACTAACCCCTATATACACACATGATCTTAAATTTTATAATTTCTCGTGGTGACAAGTGAACTGTCTGATTTTATTTCTGTGTAAACGTAGATAGACGTGAATGTTTAGACCTTCCTAGGCCTATCTGCTAGACCAGCTTTTTATTCGCTAGGCATATCGTCAATTGTTAGCACAGGGCTTGTTAATACAAACGTGTGCAAACGCGCCAGTCTGTTATTGAAGTGCCTTCTCTTCTCTCAATCTCCCACCACGCCCGACGTACTCACCTGAGGCCAAGCAATGTGGGTGATAGTGGGAGGGACAGGCAGGCAGGCAAACGGACAGACAGACAGATAAATAGATAGACATAGATCGTGAGAGAAAGAGATAGGGAGAGGGAGAGATAGACATACGGATGAAAGGCGGTGGGAGGAAATGGCATGGGTACGAAGAGAGACCGAGAACGAAATCTATAGAGATAGCCAGCAAGACAAATACATCGGCAGGCAGATAAGAAGAGATTGAAGCAGACAGACAAGGAGAGAAGTTCTGCGAAAGTAGAAGGTACACAAGAAAGGGAAAGACAGACAGACAGACAGAGACAGACAGACAGACAGACAGAGACAGACAGACAGTGACAGAGAGTTGAAGACAAGAATGAACAGGTATACAGATCGAGAGAGACAGCGAAAGAGAGGGGTATTCAGAGGGCAGAGACCGATTGCAAGAGAGGCCTGCCGTTCGCTTCTAGTGCTGCGGCGTACTCTTGCGCTATAAAACCCAGACGGCGCATTTTTATAGCGTGCGTGCGTGCGTTTTCTACGGTTCTGGCGTTCGTTCATTGGACCTGGCATTGGACGCAGCAAAGGTGAGCAGTAGCAGCGCAGCCTAAGAAGCGAGAAGAGAGAGAGAGCGATAGTTGCTCTGCGAATCAAACCTGATCGCTAATCTCCAATGACCGTATAGTCGACTGACGTCTGTTACTATAAACACTAGACTGCATCAGACACTGTTATTACGTCTCTGAACGATATCGCAAACGTGTTTAAGACGCCAGTAGCACTTCGTCAGCAGTCAACCGTGAAGTTAGAGTAGAATCGGCGACAACGTTGCACTAATTAACCTTTCGTTGATTATCATCCAATTGTCTAATTGACGATGCTGCCGGCGGTGTCGTGCCTGCAAAGAGATACGACCCTGACGAAGGTCTTCGTTGGGGGCCTTCCATACCACACGACGGACGATACCCTGCGACGATTCTTTGAACAATTCGGAGAGATAGAGGAAGCGGTTGTCATCACTGACAGACAGACCGCGAAGAGCAAGGGTTACGGATTCGTAAGTCTATTTTGCCTTTATGTCTGGGCAGCCTATGTGTATGTATTTATTCAGGTATGCCTGCCTGCATGCGTGTATTAATAATATTGTAAACATAAATATGTATACATGTATGTGTGTATGTATCTACGTGTATGTATACGTGTATGTGTATGTATATGTGTATGTGTATGTATATGTGTATGTATATGTGTGCATGCGTGACTATGAACATATGATGTATGTGTGTATGTTAGCAATGTGTTGCCATGTATGTATGTGTGTGTGTGTTCTATTTATAAAATATAAGTTCTATTTATATTTCAGTCTGATCGCACGAGAGTCAAACACCAATGTATGAGGACCTAATTTCACTGTTTCTATTATGATCATAATATACTTGAGCTTTCATATTAACATTACTTTACTTTATATTACATTGCGTTGCATTACTCTGCGTAGGCCTAATCTCACCATAACCTACTTGACCTTCAACTGTGCTACTCTGAAAATTACGATTACCTATCTTTCATTATAAGTGCAATTCAGGATCTGGCTTTACCTTAATCTGCCTCGTAATACACCTTTCTTTTCTTTACCTATGCCTCACATCGTCTCACCTTACGTTACCTTTCCTTGCCACACCCTACTTTGCCTCACTTTACCATACCATACTATGCCCTACAATTCCTTACACCGCTTATACCTTTCATTTCCTTACCTCATTACCTGGCTTTGTGGACTGCTTTGATCATATCGTGGCCGGAAGTGTGTCTCTTCTGGTAGAGTCAACGAAATCGATTCTCTCTGGCGCCATCTAGTGTATGAACCATTGACGCCGAAGACCAACTGAAAACACCGGAAGTAAATAGAGAAGCGGACTATAGGCAACACAGAGGTGCAAACAAAGACACACAAAGCCTGGTCGTAAGCAGACACGCAGACTGACAGACAGAAAGATAAACGGAGGAAAGAAAAACCCACGAGTAGTCTGACAGACTAATTGATTGAATAACTAATTAACTGACTGAGCAACATATAGCCATCCATCCATCCATCCATCCATCCATCCATTCATCCATACATTCATCCATCTATCCATCCTTCCATTCACCCATCCATCCATCCAGACAAATTGACTGACTGACTGAATGAATGATTGACTGACTGCTTGACTAACTGACTGACTGACTAACTGACTGACGCCATCACTCGCTCACTAACTCACTAGTTCACTCACTCATTTACTCACTTTCTAAATCACTACCTCACTAACTGACTGACTGACTGACTGACTGACTCACTCACTCGCTTGCTCGCTCGCTCGCTCACTCACTCAGTCACTGATTGATTGATTAATTGGTTGACTGAGTAAGTGAGTGACCGATTTATTGATTGATTAAATGACTGATTAACTGATTGACTGAGTGAGGCATAGAAAGAGCCATGTTCACGCCATAAAGTGACTGACTGACTGACTGACTGACTGACTGACTGACTGACTGACTGACTGACTGACTGACTGACTGACTGACTGACTGACTGACTGACTGACTGACTGACTGACTGACTGACTGACTGACTGACTGACTGACTGACTGACTGACTGACTGACTGACTGACTGACTGACTGACTGACTGACTGACTGACTGACTGACTGACTGACTGACTGACTGACTGACTGACTGACTGACTGACTGACTGACTGACTGACTGACTGACTGACTGACAGACTGACTGACTGACTGACAGACTGACAGACTGACAGACTGACAGACTGACTCACTGACAGACTCACTGACTTCAGTCTCATTGACTGTTTAACCGGTTAACGGATGTACTGACTTACATACCAATCATTTACTTGGCGCGTTAATATGGTGACTGCTTCTCTGCTTGAAGAACATTATTATGACGGCGCTGCAGAAGTTCGCTAAACTAGCTAATGGCGTAAATTTAGTAATACTCGTTACATTACTGACATCCATCTAATAATAATAAATATTCTTTTATTGATATACATGGAATGTCACACCACAAACCATTACAATATATTAGTGGTTTAGTACCATAGTCTCATTCAATCGAGTTTCAGATAATATTGTAATAAATTATAATAAATTTGAGAATTCGTTGGAGGTTCTCTACAAGAGTTCTGTATAGGACTCGAGGGATGAAGTTCTTGTCGTCCTTAACAGACAGTCCGAACAAATATCGTGGCGCCAAAGAATTGTTGAACGGTAGTAACTTTACATGGGTTAGATTTTTCTTCGCGCAATGACTCAGAGCCGACTGCAATCAAATAGCTGTACATTAAGACATTGTTTGTGAGCTCATTAATCAATTAAAATGGCTAAGTCTATCCTTTTTTTAATCAAGGTATTGTAACGCCAGACAACACGATTTGTTGAACCAGCAGATATATCAAGTGTGTGCGATGTCAGACGTGTGCAATGTCGGTGGATCTTATCTATATATTATACAGAAAATGAGGATATGTGTGGAACAGCTCTTGCGGACTCATAAACGCAGTCTGATGATATAGCTGTCTTGTTTCGTTGCTAGAAAACACATCATTTTTCGAAGCACAAGCTTTTTACGGGTTTAACTTTGGAGTAGTGGGGTGTGTGTGTGTGTGTGTGTGTGTGTGTGTGTGTGTGTGAATGGATGGGGAGGTTGAGTGGAGTAGATAACGCTTACACGCAGCGCATTTATAACTGCGCGATTTCGACAATGGCCTCGTGTCATCCGGTACTTTTTCTATGACGCGTCGCAGCCAGATCTATTATTTATTTTTAGTTGGCTTATTGTGACGAGCCAGAGCGTTGTTGTCTGCTTGGCATTACGAAGCGTTGTTCGGTGGAGAGGAGGGAGCTAGAAAAGGCGAATGATATCGAGACCTATTGACGCCTATCAAGCGCTGGATGACGGGGTTGCCCGTCTCTTCGTTCATTAGCTTCCAACATCATCGATAATTTATAAGTGTTCAAAGCGCTTTAGCCTCGCTGCCCCAATGGCTACCTGACTGTTCACCCTCCGCTCCATGGAGCACATGCCTTGGAAATACGTCAGCCTACTAGAGCCTAGTCAATCACTGGGCTGTAGGCTGATCTGGCTCTTTGAGTGGACGAATGTCTGAACGTCTGCCTAGATATCTGGTTAGATGTCTATAGAAGAATGATTTCATACCTGGATGTCTGTCTATCTAGATGGACGAGACTTTACGCCTTGCTACATTTCTCGATGGGTGTCTGTAAGCTGGTCTATAAGTTCTGTAAGTCAGTAAGTGTCTGCAAGTTCTACAAGCTGGTCGCTTATAGAACTTAAGCCCCCGCCGCCGAAAATTGTGGTTGCGCCGAAAATATTTCGGCGTCAGCCGTCAGCTGCCACATTTGTTTCAAATAACCACGGAAAATTTATATCTTATTTTCTGCGTACGCAAACAATTCTTTCCTACAGGCAGAGGTCTGGCCAATAGCCCTTTATTTCGTTTTCACCCCTTTGTTATGAGCAACAAAGGACCAGCGAATGGCCATAGCTGCCAGATACCTGGTACTAAATTATAGATCGATAATCGATATCGTTCTTTGAAAAAGATTAATTACTGAACATTTACTGAGAACATTTTGTCTTTACGCCATTTGTAGGTTCATTCGGTCAATGGAGACCCGTCGCTAGGCGAAATATAGAGAGGGCAATGTTGACGTCATGAATATGTTATATTTAGCTACATAATGATACAATAAATTACAATGCCACGTACATTGCAATATGATGGGATACAAGTCATACAACAATGTGATGTCAACGAGTTAATTACTTACAAATGTCGAAGTTGTAAAAGGACCCGATCATTGTCTCTTTTATTTCTCTTTTCTGATCCGTCTGTTTTCCAATAATTATTAACTATCTCGTGGACTCCGCTTTTCGACCTCGGTGTAACTTCAAGCGACCGTGGAATAATGCCTTGCTCATTAGATAAGGCGCTTCAGTAGTCGACCTATATTCACCATTGAAACTAAACTCATTATACGTATCTAAATACCTGCCAATACCAGTAAGTCCTCTTTAAATATAAGCTAATTATATATGTCCATCAAAAATAATATACATAACAGTATTGATATGCCTATCTGCAAATGACCTCTGTTGACCTGTCAGTAGAGTGTAATCAATAGAGCCTACTACTTAAGTGCACCTCTGCATGTTCTTTATGCAGGTAACAATGGTGGATCGCGGGTCAGCTGAGAAGGCCTGCAAGGATCCGAATCCAATTATAGACGGTCGAAAAGCCAACGTCAATTTGGCCTACCTGGGTGCCAAGCCGAGGATGCAGGCCGGAGACCTATTATGTAAGAGACACCTTTAACGCATTTTACGAAACATATCAAGTAATAAACACTTGAGCGACTAACAAACTTACTTACTGATCGAACGAATGCATTTATGCAATCTGGATGAACATAGCATGAGTGAATGAAGGAGCGAATAAGCGAACGATGGAAAAACAGCAAGAAGGATGAAAACGAGACCGTAAAAATGAGCGAACGATTGATTGAATACTAGATCAAAGAAAAATATAACAATGAGCGCATGTATACATATTCCATATTTGCAACTTCCGATTCCTTGAAATACGGTAGCCTACTGTAAGCTTAGAACAAATTCTACTTTGCTTGTATCCTTCAGTGTTCGGGTTAAGCTGGAAGTTTCCTGTCTACGAATAATTTCTTTCTAAATAAAAATAACTTTTTAAATGTGTGTATATATATAGGCCTATAATTATGTATATTGTTTTAAGATGCTTATGTACAGTTTACGGTTATTATTAGTATTAATATTATTATTATTATGTGCGGCACGGTGGCCGATTGGTAAGAGCGGTCGGTTGGCCCGTAACGCTCAGCGTGCGCTGAGTGAGCGGGTTCGACCCTCGTTCGAGGCGTCAGTCACTGTGAAGGGACCTTGATCAAGTCCTTGGCGCACAATTGCTATGCACTACAATTGCAATTTCGTCGTCGAGGCGTGAGCACTTCTGAGGAAAAACAGTTGAAGAAGGGCGATATGAAATATCAGAAATAAATAAGTAAATAAAAATTGTTTGAGAACGTATACATAAGCTTGAATTAGAAGAAGTGTAAATAATTATTAATGTTGGTGCACGAGTGCACATCTTAGGCAAGTTGTTGAAGTAGATGACAAAGATCGCTGCTAAGCTGCCACGTTTGCTAACCGACTGTTTTGGGGCCATGGATCGAGGAGCTCTGCGAGGGGGTGGATGATTCTACTGGTCCTGTTCGACGTTAGCGCAGCTTTCGGCACGGTCGACCATGATCTTATCAAGCGCCTCTCTGTCTCTTTTTGAGTCTCTGTTAGTCCTCTTGACTGGATCACATCTTTCATGGCTGGACGGTTGAATTATATGGGTTTGGGAGCAAGCTAGTAGAAGCACTGTTCTCCCATGCTTTACAGTGTCTAATGTATTACAGATAGACGAGTAGCGTCGTAGAATAACTTCACAAGACGTCGTTCAGAGAAGTTTCATTAAAATCATTCTCCTGTGCACTTGGTAACCTGGCTTTGCATGGAATGCGTGCAGATCTATTGCACCGTTGTCATTGAGATTGATCTTCTGAGAAAGATCTTCACAACCGTTGCATTGGGCGATCGACAACAGAAGTAATCACAGCAGGACAGCTTAGCCGGGGTTGGGAGGGTACCACTTCTCAGTGCTGATTTAAATGAGTTTCTATTCTTTTGTTTCATTGTATTGGGGTTTCAAATGTTGTCGGTGTTTTCCTTGCCACGAATTACATATTTTATCTTATCTTTCCTCACTTCAACCGTAATCTACATTACCTCTCTGTACCTTACCTTTACCTACCTGGCTTTTCCTTATCTTACCTTTCTGTACATTACTTTTCTTTGCCTTGCCTTTTTTGCCTTACCTTTCTTTACCTCGCCTTTCTTTACCTTACCTTTCTGTATCTTACCTTTCTTTACCTCGCCTTTCTTTACCTTACCTTTCTGTATCTTATCTTTTTTTATCTTGCATTTCTTTATCTTACCTTTCATTACCTTACCTTTCTATACTTAACCTTTATTTATCCTTTCGTTCCTTGCCTTTCTGGGCCTTACCTATCTTTACCTTGCCTTTCTTTACATTACCTTTTATTACCTTACCTTTCTTTACTATACCTTTCTTTATCTTACCTTTCTTTACCTCGCCTTTCTTTACCTTACCTTTCTGTATCTTATCTTTCTTTATCTTGCCTTTTTTTATCTTACCTTTCATTACCTTACCTTTCTATACTTAACCTTTATTTATCCTTTCTTTCCTTGCCTTTCTGGGCCTTACCTATCTTTACCTTGCCTTTCTTTACATTACCTTTTATTACCTCACCTTTCTTTACTATACCTTTCTTTATCTTACCTTACTTTACCTTGCCTTTCTCTATCTAACCTTTCTTTATCTTGCCTTTCCTTACTTTACCTTTCGTTGCCTTGCCTCTCCTTACCTTTCCTTTCTTTACCTTTCCTTTCGTTACCGTTGCCTTTCATTACCTTTCCTTGCCTTACCTTTCTTTTCCTTACCTTCCCATTTTATCATGGCTTATGACACATGTGTGTTCAATTGCAGCTGCCTTTCCTGTTACGTTGAAGTCCGTTTTGGCGAACAACAGCCCGGCACAAATTACGAGGTGATTAATTAATGAATCGGCATTGTTTTCTCAAATGCTAATTGCACATAGCTAAGGAATTATAGTAGGCGCTTCCCAAACATGAAGTTTGTATGACCAGAGAAGGCGAGAAAGCGGATAGGTGGCAGCACAGATAGAATAGCAGCTAAGTGCTACGTCACACATGGAAAAGGTTCATTGCAAGAATACATTTATGCGTCGTGTGCTATACGAGTATAAAAACAAAAGCAAATTACATAATGTAACCGATGCATGTATGTGGTGCATACGTGCACATGCGTATGCAGATATGTATACTACTATACATATATCAATCTATGTATGTGTGTATACAATACTATACATGCAAGTATGCATGCATAAAAACTTATGTATGTATGTATTGTATGTACATACATTTGTATGCATATGTATATATGTATTGTGTATTAGAGATTTTTGGTGGCAGGTGTTTTCTAGACATCTAAACTGTAGCCATCGAGATAAATGTTAGCCAGAAGAGGCGGAATATCTGTCTGAAGAAGGCCAATTCTCTTCGAAACCTTTGAAGTCTCGATGCCTTTGTTGTTTCCTGAGGAGCTGTTCGATTTTCTTCAAGTTGGTATGCGCCGTAACTTAACGTTCTGCGAATAACTACAAACAGAAGCACTTTTGTTATTCGAATCTGAACCCAAAACGAACAATCATGTGTGAAGTTGACTGCTATCAATGAAGTTAACTGCTATGTGTGAAGTTAACTACAATGAAGGAGGTTAATTGATATAAGTGAAATTAACTGCTATAAGTGAAGTTATGAATGAAGTTAACTGCTATGCATGAAGTTAACAAGCGCATGATGACTCATACACTTAAGAAAACAATGGTGCTTTAAAACCCCAGAACCTGTAATCAAAGTGGATCATTTTCTGCGCAATCGAACGAAAGACGAGGAGGAACTGCATAAGATAATCTCTTCGAGGCGCCCTACACTTGAATATCCACCAGAAAGGTGCCTGGCCAGTGATCTGGCTTAAGTGGGGTACACATTCCTACTCTGCGGCCCAGGTGCACCTTTCGCTCAATCATAGCAACGCTTACCTGTCGAGTGATGCATCCGTATTCTCTTTTCTAGCCAACATCTGCCTCCGAATGAGGGGATGTTTGTCGTGGACATAAAATGCAGTGATGGATGTAGTCAGACACTGTAGTTAACAACAAAGAACCTAGGTAAATGATTGCGCTTTAGAGTGACTACAAAGTAGTTATCTATGTTTTTTTTTAAAGTAAGCACCTGCTTTTAGAAAGAATTATAACAAGTTATTGGACCACACAGTTATAATATTTTGAGTTGGCTTATTTGCGTGACTTCTGTAGAGAGTGCAAGCACAAGCTTAATTTGCCTCTTTGCGTTTCGAGATTCTTTTTCTGTCCCAACTGACAACGCTGCTTGTTAGCTTGCATTTCGATTACGCTGAAGTTTAAAAAGAACAGTTTCACTTTTTTAAAGAAGGTAAGAAAGAAAAGGAGAAAGATCTGGGGAAAGGAAGACTGGACGTGCTCAAGAGGGAGATCAATCATTCCAGATTGAGGCTCACCACCAAGACGGTCCGGTTCTGCCTAGTGAAGTGCGAGCACAAGGTACAAGGGGAAGACCCTGTTCGGATGCGCGTAGGCATTGAGAACCCCTATCAAATAAAGACAGTAACAGACCTCGCGAAGTAGGCAGAAACGAAACCTAGTGAACAGTGCTAGACTAGAACAACTATCATAATACGCGATCCGATGCTCAGAGGGAGTCAGTGGAGAACGTCGCATATCCAGAGACAAATTTAAAGTAGACGCAGTTAAAAAAACTAAAGTATTTACACCTCAGTCTATAATTGCTCTTTTATTCCTCTTTTTTTCTGCCTTCCTTCCTCTCTTTCCTTCCTTCCTACCTTTCTTCCTTCCTTTCTTTCTTCCTTCCTTCCTACCTTTCTTCCTTCCTTTCTTTCTTCCTTCCTTCCTACCTGTCTTCCTTCCGTCCTGCCGTCCTCCCTTCGTTCCTTTCTTTCTTTCTTTTATCTTTCCTACTTTATTCAATTTCTCAGTCAGTCAGGCATCCATACATCACTCCATCCATTCGAGCATCCAGTCGCTTTAGTTCCTTCTGCTATTCATTCTCTCATTCCATCACTTATTCACTCCATCATTTTGAAGCGAGAGCTGCGACGTGTTTTTGATTTAATGCTCGCCAGACGGCGCTGGTGGTGGAGCCAGACGTTTGGCACCGCCTGCTGCTACTGATGCTGCTGCTGATGCTGTTAGGGAATCTGCTTCTTCTGCTTCTTCTGCTCTTGTGTCTGTTGGCATCCTCTGGTAATCAACACGGCTGAGAGAAAAACAGACTCTTAACCCTTTCATTCCGAGAAATAACACTTCCTTTGCGTTTTACGATTTGCGTTTAATTGCTTTTTTCGACGGTTTATTGCGTTTCTTAAGTTATGTGCGCCTGAGTTCTTTGTTCTGTGACCTCCAAGGCTGCTAGGCGTGGTCCTGAAGGGCATCTGCAGTGATCTATCGGAAGACCAAATCATCGTCCTTAGTGTATAATGTTACGGGGTAACCAATGATCTAGCGGTTAGCCAAATAGATTGTCAACCAAAGTGCAAAGAGTTCAGATCGTCTGTAGATCTCAATACCTCTATCGCACCAGCGCCATCTAGCGAAATGAACGACAACATGAATACACTGACCTACAATGCATGTATACGCTGTCGGTCACAAGATAAGTCGCAGACGAGTAGCACTGAGTAAACCCGCCATTTGGCGCAGAGGCCAAGAAACACAATTCGTTAACATTTCTAGCCTATAGTTTTCATTGAGGTTTTGCATAGGATGTTCTGCACTCGTTGCCAGTGTTGTTACACTTACTCGTAGTTATACGCTCTCGAGGTTACGATTGTTCAGTTTTCAACGTGCATTGACCTTGAGTGTGCGTGAAGGTCTTGTACATGCGTTTGGTGTAATCTTATACCGTTTTTGATCTATTGTCTTGTTAGTTAATGAACTAATTATTAAGAACAATGATCTATTAGCGATTATTTCTCTTCGGTTTTTATTTCTACAGCTTGACACCGTACGTCCATCCGTCAGTCTACTCCTCTCCGGTTCACCCGTACCCTCCTTCGCCGTCATCCGCAATCAGTCCCCAACTACACCCCACTCTCTTTCCTGTGAACACACCCTGCCCTCTGATCGACTACCCTTCGTCAATAGCTCAAACTGTCGCCTACCCGCAGCTTCTTCAGGGCTACGATGCAATGCGCTACCCCAACTGGACTCTGCTTGGCTATTTGGCTCCGGGAACGTACCCACAGGAAGCCGGGGGTCAGATGGTCACCCTAGGGACGATGCTTCCAGGGGCCCAGTGTTATCAATCGACGGGGCACGTCTTCCACGAGAGGTTGTAGGAGGATAGAGAAATTATTGAAGAGACTGAAACGGTTTATAGGGTCATTTTTTTAAATAGGATTATATACAGCGTCTCTGTTGGAGGCTGTCAAGCAAGAACTATCTATATATGTATATGTATATGTATATGTCTATCTATGCAATCTATCTATTATTTATCGATGGGTATGTCTATCAATCTATAGACCATCCTTCTACCCTTCCATCCAATAATCCACACACCAATCTAACTATTCATTCTATCATCAGTAAACATTCACTGATTCATTGTCCCATGATGTTTGCTATTATGTATCTCGTCTGTTTGTGTATATGTGTGTGCAGTCCCTACAGCTATCTCTCTGTATGTGTGAATGTATGTCTGCACGTTTTTCTGTCTGTATGTCTACTTGTCCATCGTTCCGTCCTTCGCTTATTTTCAGCGAATTTTGTAGCAGCGTGACATTTTGTGTTATCAGCAGCGTGGGCCACAGTGATGACCTTTTAATCTTAATGTCGTGACACCACGACCTCATATTCATTTGTATTAAACTCAGACGTACTTATTCAGGGCTACGATGAATAATTTTACATGACTTCAGAGAGTTACCGACAGTTATAACCTTGCACAACATACTGGCTCTATATAATTTTAGTGAGCGTGACATAATTTTAGCTGTATGACATAATAAAATGACCTTGTAACGCGACATAATTAAAGGCCTTTCATAATTGTTGACATAACTATTATGACCTGAGCAAATCTGTGAACTCAATCCAACTTTTTTGATATCAAACATCCTGCCAAACAATTCTTTCAATGTTTTTCTCTATAACCTCTTAATCGACTACTTTCAGGACTTTATAATCAATTAATTATTGATGAAATCAATCCAGTAGGTGAGCCTCAATTCTATGGCTATGATAATAACCCGGCAAAGACAAAATTTAATTTTACTTGGCACCGGCAGCAACTTGCCAGGCTTGGTCTTTCTGACCTTGCTATATCCAAGGTCCAGGACAGCGCTCTTGGTTCCGTTTGCCCGTACATCTACCATAAAAACCTTTTTAAGCGGTGGGCCCAACAAATATGAAACGACCTCACGCTGTGACTGCGGCTGCCTTTCAGAAAGTTCTCTGGCTCGTTCTATCGTCGCCTAAAACTGTTCTCTGTGGGAATTGGTGAAGTCAGCGAGCAGCGCCTCTGAGTAAACGTCTGGAAGAGGCGCTTCATTCCGGAATGAATAAATCTTAATAATGGACTTCGAATGACCCAGTTACCTGACATAAATTAGTGACTTTCCAGATTCTCCGCAGGACTCTGTTATTCTAAGCATTTCGTAAGCCTTTCTCTCATAAAATTAATGTCATCAGTATATCTTAGTTAATAAATTCCTTTATAGATTTCCTGATGAATTAGTCTAAACTTGCCTTCGAGTGACCCATTTAGCTAACATAAATTAGTGACTTTCCAGATTCTCCGCAGGACTCTGTTGGTGTAAGCATTTCGTAAGCCTTTCTCTCATACATGTCATCAAGTCGTCAGTATTTCTTATTTCCGTTCTATATTCGATATTTTAAGCTATTTTAATTTTTCAAAAGTGTATTTGTCTTAACGGAATTTGTGGCAACTATGACGTTCCACAATATCGTCGAATAAAGATGACGCTATGTAACCTATTGCCTATGCTACAGTTTTTGCATATACTTAACTGTAACATTTACAGATGTTTGTTTATTCCGTGTTTATTTACTTTTTACTTCGAACATAATGTAAATGTGTACCTAGATAATGCAGAGTTTGCTTATATTTCAAGCAATCAATGGTATATTTTTAGTGTTCCAGATTTCCTTCAGTGTGTCACTGACTCTTTGGATTCCTACCATTTTTAAGTCTTTGGATTCCCACCATTTTTAAGTCTTTGGATTCCCACCATTTTTAAGTCTTTGGATTCCCACCATTTTAAAGTCTTTGGATTCTCACCATTTTAAAGTCTTTGGATTCCCACCATTTTTAAGTGTTTGGATTCCCACCAGTTTAAAGTCTTTGGCTTCCCACCAATTTTAAGTGACAGGCTATGTATGCTAAATCCAACAGGTTTGGAGGTGAACACATTTGGAGCATTGGCAGCTTGCGTGGATCTCTGCTTCGGCCATTATCTCATTGAAAACAGCGGAATTGATGAAACTATTATTGCAACGTAGACGTTCCTCCAGAAATTAAAATCTGTGCTCCAACTATTACAGTGGAATTTATAAGAGGAAATGAAATCGAAGAGAGCCATGGGAGAGGCCACGACATAAATTAACTATCAGACCGTAGTGTAATGTAAGATGAATATGGGTAAATCTGGGTAAAGCAGCGTTTGGTGAAGTACGGCAAAGCTTAGCTAAGCCTATACGTAAAGTATTTGACATTATTTCGATTTGTTAATTTGAAACTTCCACTGCGCCGCTGCCGAATACAAAAACGAACAGTGTGCAAACTATAGGTCTACCGACAACATTCACTTAACCACCATTGAACAAACCAACTTTCATTTTAACTTAATGCAACATTAACTGTTAAGTTTAACTAGCAATTGACCTGCTCAACCTTCAACTAACATTCAGTGATTGCACACAATGAATTAGACTGCTCACATTGCGATACCGCGGCCCAAGCAGTAGGCAATGTGACCAATATTCGGTCCGACCGCTGTTATTCAGCCGAAATACCGAATCGCTACTCGTCCTACCTTTCGGTCCCGAAGCGAAAGTTCGATACAGCTCTATAGGGGATAATGTTATATTCATCCCTCGGAGGCAACGTAGGTCTAAACCTACGAACCCGAAGTAGAAGATTATACCTACGTGTACTACACTATCGTCGTCACCTAGCTTACTGCTTATCACGTGGTAAGGGACAAAAGCAACTACCACGAACAGACGATCATTGGCGTTCCAGCAATTTGCTCAGCTTCTGTGGGAGAGAGAAGGAGGGATGAAACCACACACACTCATCCCATCTATTTCCTGGTCAGTCCATGCTCTATCCCGCGCGATCGTATACGCCTCCAGGGCGAAGAGATATCAATTATGTATGCAATTTAAGTTCAGGATCAATAATTTAACTGTAAAACAACAACATTTCAGTTAAAATCAAACGATGACGTTAACATCAACACATCCGCTTAACGAAGTCTCTCTGTCTGACGCAGAGAAAAAGTGTCGACGTCGTTGAGCGCATCTATAATGATTTAGTACGTATACATTGGGTTATTTTTTTAGCTCTCAGTGTACAACAGGAGGCAATTATTAGCATAGACATAAGTAGTAATAGGCAATTCCAAATAGTAATAATTGATTTTATGATTTAGATGAAATTATCTTGTCACAAGTCACGCATACCCAGCAGCCCACTCATAAATTTCTTTCCAGCCAACGAATCACAGCGTCGAAGGCACCCTATTCTTGAGTATGGGAACGATGCATGTAGGAGTAGCATCCGACGATCATCCGTTTAGACAGAAGTAGATCATGTAGGACATGGTCAGGATTCAGAATCGTTGAGGACAGCGGAGAATGTGGTTCAATCTGCATTGGAACGCATTATGTTAATGAAGGGGTCTCAACCGATCGACAAAACCTCATTTGCATGACCCCACCAGACAGAAGATGACTACACTATTCATGCCACTGTGGTGAAATGAACAGCACCATGGAGTCGACTACCGGTAATGCCATGCGCATGCAATGTAATGTATTGTAATGTAGCACTTTAATAGTGCCACTCGAATCAGTGGCGCTTACGACTCAACACAAAGCTAAACAGAAAACGTTGTCTTAAAGCGCTTCCGAAAGGCAGCAGGGTAGAAAGTGAGCAGCTCCTTCCGAAGAGGAAATGGGAGGCTGTTCCAGATGGTGCAGAGATAGAAATGTCTGGGCCTACAGGCAGAACAGTCACGGGCCTGCAAGCTAGCTGCTGCAAAATTGTCTATAATATCCTCGTAATTTAATTTTAGATCCGGCCAAGGCCCATAAAAATCGCCAAGCTCTTACTTTTACTATGGCCCCTCGATGGACCCTGCTCAACCAGGGAACAAGGTGTGATTAATGCCAATTAGGTAGGATTTGGAAAAAGTACTCAAAAAAGGTAAGATAAGCTTGGGTAATTGTTTTGTAAATCAGAGCAATGCAAGGAAATTCAAAGCTTGGCATTGCCAGTTTGGGTAATTTACGGTTGAATAAGGTTGCGTCAGTTCAGGTGAGGTTAGGTCAGGTCAGGTAAAGTCAGTTGAAGTTAGGTGAGGTCAGATCGGATCAGGTCAGGCTTTATCAGGGCAGAGCAGTTTTCATCGTATTCACAGATGAACGTAAGTCTTATGCGCGATTAGTTTGCGTCATTTAGCAATTCGCACTTTCGGTTTTATCCGATCCTGTGATTGTGCGAAGCAACAATACTTGTTCTCCTCTTGTCAACAGCCAGACTGACCGACTGCAGAGCCAAAAGACTTGTCGAGGACCTCGTCGTCGTTTGGTGACCAGCTGCGAATCGGACGTTTGCAATCGACCAGAGGCTCGGCTGACCACGTGACTCAGAACCGAATGTCGACTCGGACCGGATGCGAAGCAAACACAGGAGTTCCGTTCGAAAGCGTTCACCGGTTAGACAGTACAGAAAGAAGTTGATGGCGTGGTTGAGACAGGCGAGCTGGTTGTTGACGGTACGAGCCACATTGTAGGAGTTGCGCTGACTCCCAGTGGACCAGTGTGCTCGTCCAACGGTCAAGAAGATGCTGGGAGTGACGCAGACGAGGAAGGTCAAGGACACGCTCATGCACATGAGCGACGTCTGCGTGAAGGTCTTCCTCCATGCGGCGCCGTGCATCCTCCCAACGAAGGCAAGCGTTCGTACGATGAGCAGGTTACAGACGACGATGACGCAGAAGGGAGTAGCACTGACCGACACGAAGGCGATCCACGGCCGAACGTACAGTTCGTAGACGAGATACTCTTTCCGGCGCTCACACCTACCTTCCGTCGGAGCGGCACGATCATAGAGAACGCCACGAGTCCAGAAGATGTGAAGGTTCTTGCAGACGGCCACCAAGGTCAAGGTCAGGGCCGCAACGAATGCATATCGTGGTTGACAGACGCGACGCTTCTGCAGCGGAAAGCAGACGGCCACCAATCGGTCGATGGTGAAGGCGACGAGGAGCCAGATGGCGACGTCGCTGGCCGTGTAGAAGGCGAACTTCTCCGAGCGACACGTCCAGTCGTTGAGGTCTGCGAACCGGAACCGAATCGGCGAAGCGTTCAGGAATTCTGGAACGATACGAAAGACGAGAGCGGCCGTATCTGCGATGGAAATGAGAGAGAGGTAGACGCTAGTCGTCGTGTCACGAAGTCTTTTGCGCCGCATGACGAGGAGGGTGAGGGTGTTGCCCAACACTCCGAGGACCAGCGTCACAGGGGCGATGTAGACCCAGACCAACGGATGGTCCTCAGAGGAGGGCGACCACTCATCGACCGTTGTCACATTCTCTGATGACTCTGACGGCTGATCTGTCGAGTTGGTCGTCATCAAAAACGAATGCTTTGGGTGTTCGTTGCTGGAAAGGAGATTCTTTCCAAAGTCAAACATTTTCCACCTGAAACAACAGCGCCTGGAAAAACATACGGACACTTCGATGCAGGAGTTTCGCTCTACAGGACTTACTATGCGAATACAGTAAAGCCCTTTGCCCATTTGGACTAACGATTATATAAGCATATTATGCTTACAAGATGCCAACCATTAGCCACGTGAAAGCCTACATCAAGTCTCTATATATACACGTATGAATTTACACATTAACTGCAGGACTATAATGTCCTCCAACTAATATATTATGACACCTGAGCTTTTACTAAAATGCCAAAATTGCACCACAATGTTCTACAACTCTATAACTTCTGCTTGATCAAAAACAGTCAGACAGTTCAGATGTTATACTCATCTGGAAAACCTAAACGCATCCAGACTACGATTATGCCGTTTGAAATATCTAAGCATCAAGGCTAAGAGACTTAAATCTGCCCGACTATCAATAAATACCTAAAGTCATATGTACTACTAACCTGCAGCTAGTCAACGGCTTAATGACTCTAACACAAACTTACACTTATACACGTATGATACTGTATGTCGTTTGAATGCATGATCCTGTGTTAAACGCTCATCGTGTTACTTCGTCTAAGCGCATAAATGCGCACTTTCTACATGTCACCGGTGCACCGAACGTAGAGAGCGTCTCTGAAGGGTTTATACTGAATGGGGCGCTATGAAAATGACCAAATACAATGCAATACAATACAACAGCTTAAAGGCAGAAACGCTTTTTGATATTATTTATTAGCATCCTGATTTGTAACCTATAGCTAACTTAACTAGCTAATTAGCTAAGTTCTTATTACATGCTAGTGTCTTAATACCTAATAAGCTGCAACAACTCATTGACTAGAAGGGTGATCCTCGTTACAGGACTTGTGTCCTTGCATGGTTTCTATCTGTTTCTACTTAATCCCAGCAAGTTGTCAACATTGGTATCCTAATTGTGTTGTTATTTAGGATCACTATAAGAGGTTCCCGTTCATTTCGCCGCAGATCATTTCATCCCATTTTAAAAACCACACTAACCCTAATACTGACCCTAACCGACCTTCACCACGCATAACCTGACCATAAACGACCTTAACTGGCCCTCACGATGCTTAACCTGACCCTAACCGATATGCGACTAAATGAATTGCGACGAAATGATCTGCAACGAAATGATCTGCGACAAAATGAATACGACGAGTGATCTGCGACGAAATGAACGGTCACCCTATAAGATGCTTGGTTATGGCTATGGATAGTAATAACCTACCTCGGTTCCTGTTACGCATAGAGGTCATCGTATATATGGAAAACGACCGGTGCATATATCCAATCTTTCTCCATTTTCGTATTCTTCCAGTCGCTGATAAGTGATCGACAAGTTTGTCGACTATTCACCATTATTTTACTGGGACGTGAGTCTGCATTCAAAGCTCCTTGGTATATGCGCGTGTTTATAAGCATCAAGGCATTTACATAGCTCCCTTTAAAAAAACTCCTCAAAGTCCGTCTTTTTTTTCCGAAAGAAATCCGTAAACGAAATGATTTGACCGTCATCCGCACTGTAAGCGCACGGGACACATTTCCACCGGCAAATAACGTTACGACGGTCGGCAAAAAGGTCGTTTGCTGCGGTCAGTCTCACCAGCGGACATCGATTGATTCTTGTCAACTCGATCTAACGCTGGACATCGGCGGCCGAATACAGCGATGCTGATTTTTCAGTGGTTTAGCCATAGACGTCTTTATAATGGCTGCGTAGCTATTTTATAAAGACGTCTATGGTTTAGTGTTCGTCTTCTACTGCGACGCCGCTGATACGAAAGCTCGCAGGACAAAAGCGCAAAATGACAACCACCGACAAAGACGTGCAAGACCAAAGCGCGCTGCTATAAGATACAACGTGTCCGTTACCTGATAGGTAGGGTAATTCTACTTTACGATAAAATATTTTATCTTTCATCCAGCTTCTGCTTCACCCATCAGATATGCAGATGGAAAGACTTTTCATGTGATGCAAAATGATCGAATCAGCTCTATGCTGTAGTCTGTTCTGAAATATATGAATATAACATAATATTACATGCACATTATACGGATTATATATGATGGCTATTAACGAGTCTCGTCTTGTCCAAACGCATACAGTCCTGTTCGGTTAAAATAATAATAATAATAGCCTAGTCAAATCTTATCCAGCACAGTTCCATCCATGCAATCTACTCTGCTGTAGGCAGTCATGTGGAACCGTAGGCCGTACTTACGGATTTATCTAAGTATAGACCCAACTCAAGTTATTTTGTCCCAAGAGCGAATGTCAACAGTCAACACTAGAGATTCATTGTTATGATGCTTCACGGACCATTATTTCAATTGTTGTCAACATGCGATGTTTGATGTAAGCCAATATATTATGCTGTTTTCCATTTGTTAATTAAAGAATATCCTATTCTGAACAGTCGCCAATCGTCCAATATAAGACGCACGGCATCGCACTTCGTTCAGGAGCGGCGACGCTCTTTGTATTCGTGCGCCGTAAATAATAATTCGCCCAACGTCAATCTATGTGTACAGAACCGGAAATGGAATTGCTAGAAGAACCACGTGACTGGCTATGTTGACATAGGCGGTATCCGCGGGGAGGGTGTCCGTGCGACCGTCCCAGGCAAATGATGATGATGACGACGACGACGACAATGATGATGATGGCCGTGTTTCATGGCTGACTGACCGTCTACGGCTCCTTTATGTCCAGCGTACAATTGGTGGACGTATTAAAGCCGAACAATCGTCGTCATCTTCGTGCTTTGTATGCTTTGCTAAATTGCAACATGAAGGGGCGCCGCATAAATTACCTGAATGACTGAAGGAGCGAATGTGAGAGAGGGTGATTGAGTGGATTAATCGATGCATGAATTCATTAATGAATTAACGAGATGACTGGCTGGCTGCTTGGCTGGATGGCTGGATGGGTGGGTGGATGGATGGATGGAAGGAAGGAAGGATGGATGGAAGAATTAATGGATAAATGAATAGGTGGCTAGATGGGTGACTGGATGGATGGGTGGATGGATGGATAGGTGGCTAGATGGTTGACTGGATGAATGGATGGATGGATGGATGGGTGGGTGGCTAGATGGGTGACTGGATGGATGGATGGAAGGATGGATGGATGGAAGGACGGATGGATGGATGGCTGGAAGGATAGATTGATGGCTAGATGGCTGATTGGATGGATGGATGGATGTATGACTAGATGGGTGACTGGATGGATGGATGGAAGGATGGATGGATGGATGGAAGGATGGATGGATGGATGGATGGAAGGATGGACTGATTTCTAGATGGGTGATTGGATGGATGGATGGGTGGCTAGATGGGTGACTGGATGGATGGATGAAAGGATGGATGTATTTTAATGGATGGGCGGGTGGATGCATGCATGGAAGAGCGGGTGGGTGGGTGGAAGGATGTATAAATTAATTGAGTGATCAATGAATTAATCCGTATCATAATAATACACACATGCATATGTACATTGTATGTATGTACAGTTGTGCATACATGAATACACACATACGTGTATACGTAACGCAACGCAAGGGAGACTCTTTATGTAGAGCCAATGTCTCAGACTCTGTGTCGTTTGGTGCAACCCAATCGCTGTCAGTGATCCGTTGTATTCAGGCGAAACAAGTTCTCGTTCCTCTGTATACGGTTTCTCAGTCAAGGGAACGTTTAAAGCCGAAGATAGGCATATTGATAAGAGAATTGAATCAACATTCCGTCATATGGAGCCGAAATCTTCCGAAGACGTTTGCTATCTGTTCACTCCAAATTCTGTCATTATCCCCCAAAGCACCGGTTTAAAAAATCGAGCCAAACATTTGTTATCGAATTTAAGACTAAACGCTGCACAAATCGAACGCAAGCCTAAAAATGTGTTTGACCTAGTGACAGACTCGATACAGAGCACTTTCAGTATTTAGCATAAGAGCATCCGAGCACCACCAACAGTATGAAATTATTGCACGGTAAAGTTACAAATTACACAAATGAAATCTACTTTAGGGCGGTGTAACAATAAGTGCGCAACAGAAGTGATTCAGTCAGTTAGTGAACGCACAATGGCAAAACCGTGTTTCGCACAATCATCATCATGGCCACCAATATCATCATCATTATCGTCGTCGTCGTCATCATCATGAGCAGCGGCATTAAAAGCATCGATGTTACCAGTACTATGATCAATTCCTGATGTCGGTCGTTTGGGGTTGCGTCGGATTCGAATAATTGATCTCCTGCTTACTCGGTCATTTGTGAAGGCCATTCTTCATCTAATGTACATATACGTGAAAGCCTCGTTCCATCAAATGCCCATTCAACTCTAATGTGCTTCTAATTGTGAAGGACGGTCATAGATTCCAACATAAATTTGATTATAGCCATCAGAGAGTGTGACATATCCTTTTGCATGGCTAATCCAGCATTTGCCGCATGCACTTGCTCCAGGCACGCGGCACTTACCTTTTAATTTGTCCCTTCATTGCTGTACGCAATTCGTTGCAAAAGTTCTCACTAGTGGATGTTTCACAGAGTTCGCGTTTTCTAGTTTTCAACAAACCGATGAGAAGTGTGTGATTGGTTTGGAGACAACTATAACGTTGATGAATTTTTGAGATAACTTCTGACAGGATGAACACGCAGCTGAGCTACAATTGAAATGTTTCAATTCCATTAGTAGAATAAAAGCTGCATATACGATAGAGGATTCGGCGTTTCAGACGGAATTTCATTCAGATCTTCAAGTGAATAAGCCACGTTTCAAGCTCCTTACCTGAAATTACTCTCAGTGCATCAGTTTTGAGCTCTATCAGTTATATGAGAACTGCGCATCTCTACAATGGACCTTTCAGATATATATATATATATATATATAATATATATAAAATATTTAGAGAGAGTGACAGAGAGAGAGAGGCAGAGAGAGAGAGAGGGAGGGAGGGAGACAGAGACAGACAGACGAGCAGAGAGAGAGAAAGAAAGGGAGAGGAGACAGAGAGGAAAGAAAGAGAGGAGAAAGTGGCAGACAGAGATAGCCTAGTAGGAATGAGTTGAAAATGAACTCCTTTAGTTTAATCCCAGGGATCAAATTCGACATCGTATTGTAGAGCTTAGTTCAATAGGACAATTGATTAATTGAACCAGAAGCATCCTTCGTCACAAACTTCGTATCTTAGGTACATCAGTTCCCTTTACTCTTTGTGATGTGCTGCGACAATAATTGAATTTTGGTTCCAGATTATAGATAACAATGCTATCATATATCATACTGTGTCCGAAAATAAAGGGACCACCTAATAAAAATATAAAATAATTAGTAAATATACGTTCGATCTTTAATATTCCAAAACTGTTTTTATCCTAACATCCTTACCTAGTACTACATACAATATGATAGCTCCTGTCGTCCAGTAATGACGTCAAAATGACGTCAACACTAATTATTCGAGTTTTAATGAAGGCCAGAAATTCATCTACAGAATTTTCAACTGTCTTTAAATGCTGTCGATAAATTTAGTTCACATTTTCCCTTGTATTTGAATAATATTGGACCATACAAAGCTTGTTCGAAGTGTCTGCCTTCAGCCTCAATGCAAGCTTCAAGACGCGTGCGCCATTAGTCCAACTATCCAATTAGGAGCATCATTGACCAGCTGATCAAATTTCTTCCAGGAATCAACGATTCGCAAATGGAGCTCTCCAATGTCTCTCTCTGATTGCCTTGTAAACTTTCTCGTGCATTATCCCCCAAATCTTGCGATCAACTGGATGTAAGTCCGCGCTGTTTGGCGGCAAAAGATCAAGAGGCACACGATCTGGTGTCTCCATGATCAGTAATTCAGCCGTTTCACGAGCTCAGTGAGCTGGAGCCCATCTTGTTGAAATGTGTAAAATTCCGAATGTTCTCGGATAACAGGCAACAATTTTCCAACAATAAAGACAATCCCTGTGATAAGCTCCATATATTTTCACTTCTGATTCTATGAAGTTGATCTGTGTATTTCAAAGAGTCGAAACACAACTGAAAACGACTAAATGAATTTTTATGCAAATGGCGTTATTTTGACATCACTACTGGATGACACAAACTATCACATTTTAGACAGTATCAGATAGATATGTCCCGATTAAAACGGTTTTGGAATTATAAATATCGACGAATATTTACTATTTATTTTCACATTATCATTAGGGGCACAGTGCAGGCCTATATCTCTTTAAAATTTCAATTTGCCACCTTTTGCCCTCATTTTGGGTGGTCGACCATTCATTCTCCTTTAGTCACTCTAGCCACACCACAGACTCACGGACGAACCAGATGTCCGTAGAATACCGTAGTTCCAAGAAATTATTCAGAGCAGTTCTTTGCGCATGTGCATAATAATTGATCACGTGAGAATAAATGAATAATCATGCACGTGCGCTTCTGATGTGTTTTATGATTGGGACATATGTATGTTTTTCATAAGCAGCATCAGCAGCTTTCCCAATTCCCATCAAGGCATAAGCGCCGTCATCCTGCCTCATCAACATCCCAGAGGTCCTGACACCGTCGGTGATGCTTTTCATCATCACGTTCCAAGCTCACTTCACCATATCCACCGCAACCATCAACACATTCGGGGTCACGTGGCCCCGTGGGATGGACGCACGCCGACAATTTTCCACCTAAAGCGGGCGGGGTGAGGGTAAGGATGCGGAACGTCCCACCGCGGCACCAGATGGCTCCAGCGTGCCAATTGATCAGACGAGTGTCCGCAACGGCCTCGATGGGTTTTATTCGAAGGTACACAAGCATCGAGTCTCGTGTGGGGATACAGCCTGACATCAGCAGAGGTTGATACGACAGAGAAAGTGTACAGACAGAGAGATGCAGAGGGACGAATGTGACAAACACAGACAGACACGCAGATTGACAGGTAGAAAGGCACACACTTACACAGACACTCATGTAGGCAAGAACACACTCACACAGGTACAGGCATGGGCAGTAATACAGCAATCCACGCCAACACATAAACCATGGCGTAACGGCACACAGACAAAAGGACATGACAGATACACACACACACACACACACACACCTCTACACGTACACGTAGATCTGCAGAAGATGGAGACATTTTGATCTATGGAACAATTTCAACCGATTGTCTGGACGTGACATTCTGTTTATATGTGGGTCCTACTCTGTGTTTCTCTAGGTGCAAACGTTCAGGTTTCAAAACCAGATCACAGTAGAATGGACTGCGATGGAAGGAGGTTCTGAAGAGCGGGGGCTATTCAGCACTGTGATTAAGTGGGAGAGGGCGATTTCCTTCTAGTGAGACGCTTTGATTCGAGCCAACAGGGCTGTGATTACCTGCTTCCACTAGTCTGCAGAGAGAGCATCGGATACGAGAGGCAATCACGACCTCAGTTTATTTGTGTCTGGGTCAATCGCAGCGATTGGTACAGACAGAAAATAAACTGGAGTTGTGATGCGTCTTCAGTCATTTATGATTGATTCCTATAGGCCTTGACTTAATAGCTCAAAACTGTCAATAATATAAGTATCTTTATAATCCTCGCACTTTGTCACTGTATTTATGTATTATATATAATTTATATTTGTTGCTATGTATATATGTATCTATTACCTATACATGTAAGCATGCATATGTATATATGAATGTATGTAGGCCTATATTCGCATGTATTCATTGTAGTATGCATGTGTAGTGTATGCACAATGCAAGTGTGTATGAATGTATGTATGTATGTATGTATGTATGTATGTATGTATGTATGTATGTATGTATGTATGTATGTATGTATGTATGTATGTATGTATGTATGTATGTATGTATGTATGTATGTATGTATGTATGTATGTATGTATGTATGTATGTATGTATGTATGTATGTATGTATGTATGTATGTATGTATGTATGTATGTATGTATGTATGTATGTATGTATGTATGTATGTATGTATGTATGTATGTATGTATGTATGTATGTATGTATGTATGTATGTATGTATGTATGTATGTATGTATGTATGTATGTATGTATGTATGTATGTATGTATGTATGTATGTATGTATGTATGTATGTATGTATGTATGTATGTATGTATGTATGTATGTATGTATGTATGTATGTATGTATGTATGTATGTATGTATGTATGTATGTATGTATGTATGTATGTATGTATGTATGTATGTATGTACGATGTATGTATGCTTGTATCTTTAGAGCAATTGAAATATTTCTCGAACTTTTGCAGTACACTGTCATTTGAATCGGATGACAGGTCCACATGGTCGTTCGATGCACAAGAAAGCACCTAGCTGGCTGCTAACTCACTGCAAAGCTTCCTCTCATCAACTGTAGCAAGTACTAACAACTAAAAGTTTTCTAAAAGCCCTCGGTGATGGCACCGCCTTCTGTCGCTCCATCGACTGTCTATGATCCATAACTCTTGGACTATATAGACTCTAATGACAGTTTTACACTTTACGCTTTTCAGTCTCCTTGATACTACGAACAGATATTACGCTCCAGTAACTGTTGCTCAAGCCCTTTGTCCAAACATTTTAAACCTTTCGTAGAAGCATTGAACTACTTTTGACCCCATAACAGAAGGAAAGGCCTTCAGTACCATGAAATTTTCTACCAACAAATACCAACAACTCGTTGCTGTTGCCAATAAATTGAAGTTCTATTAATCATCCATTCCAGTTCATCACAGATTTCTTTGGCCAGTTGTCAATTCTTCATCTACATAAATGATCATTCAACGACGTAACCGATAATTGTGGATTCTCCGATGATGCATACCAATGTGTTCTCTTCCATAAATCGCTTTAAAAATTAGTTGATACAATGAATATTAAGGTATTACAATAATTTTTCTGACTGTCTCTTAACCTCGAAACACACGGACTTCATTCTATTTCCTTCTCAAGAGAAAATAGTCGTCAGAACGCCTTAATTGTATTTAATAATACATGATTCTGTTTCTCAGGCAAACTCATCTAAATTTCTTGGTGTCATTGCGAGACTCTAATAAGGCGCTATATAAATGGCCATATACATACATACATACATACATACATACATACAAACATGCATGCATACATACATACATGCATAAATACATACATACATTCATACATACATATCTACCATGCATAAATACATACATACAATACATACACACATACATGCATACATACATACATACATACTTACTTACATACAGACATACATGCATACATAAATGCATACATACATTCATACATACATACATTCATACATACCATGCATACATACATACATGGATACCATACATACATACATACATACATATATACATACATACCATACATACATACATACATACTTGCATGCATACATACATACATACCATACATAAATACATGCATACACACATAAATACATACATACATACATACATACTTGCATGCATACATACATGCCATACATGCATATATACATGCATACATACATACATACATACATATATAAATGCATACCATACATACATACATACATTCATACATACATACATACATACATACATACCATACATACATACATACATACATACATACATGCATACACACATACATACATACTTGCATGCATACATACATGCCATACATACATATATACATGCATACATACATACATACATACATACATACATACATATATACATACATACATACATATATACGTATATGTATATATATATGTATACATATAGAAATACATACTAGGGCTGTTAACAATACATACATACTTACATGCCACACTTGGAAAGACCGCTTAACAGCAATCTCTAAAAATCATTAAGCATAAGAAGGAGTCTTGCTCAGAATTAGGCATTGCTCACTTAAATCCATTCTATATTTCCAATATAATATGATCATCTTGCATAGTCTTTCTTTCTATACTGAACTCATCCTTGAGTTCTAGCGACCAATTGCATCTTAACCATTTGGTTACGCTTCAAAAATGTGATTGTAATACTCTCTAGAAAGCTATAGCACTGACCCGATATCCAAAACACATTCATGTAGGCTATTATCTTTGCATAGAATGCATGCCATAAACAATTATCATGTATGTTCATTCATCTATGTACCATCTTCACGATAGACTATGCCCAGTATCTTTCTAAAATAATTTTAGGAAGACATCTGGTATTCATGATCAGCTCACAAGACTCTCACGCTTAAAGGAAGTATCGTGCTCATGTGCAAAGTAAATAATAATCTATCAAATATATTGGCATATTACTATATGGAACAAAATGCCTCGATTAATGAAATATTGATGATCACCAACAATTGACTGATTAAACAGCTATAATATTTGCTTACACGCAGTTCATCAACTGCTAATGTCATGTCATTGGCACCAGGGTTAAATTTTAATTATTATAATCAGATATCAGATATCTAAATCATTACTTACTTCCGGTTTCTTTTCGTCTTTTCTTCTTGGTATTCTAATTGTTTTCTTAACTATACTCTTTATCTTCGTGTTCGACATCTCGAAATCAACTGGATTCTTTCATTTGAATTAACTATTCTGGTTAAAGTGTATTTGAGCGTATGGTTTAGGACCTCGTCTGCTTGCGACCATGATCCAATCTCGAGTCTCTTCTAATACTTGTGCCTGTAATCATCGGATATAACAATCTCTCACTGTCTATTGGTGTATTCTCCTATTGCATTTAAGCGCTCTCTCTCCACTCTCCTTCTCATGAAGCAAGCCTTAGGAACACAGGGAAAACTAAGCTAATAGGCCTACCGTTCAATTTCCACTAGTTTATCACTTAGTTGACTCAGCGAATTGTCTTTGCCCGGCTAAATCGCCCACTCTCTTCTGATTTATTCCTCAAACTATATCAATTTCCGAAATCTTCTGATGTCCGAAAATGTTTCGTTCCTACACCATTATTGCTACTCACTCATCATCGTTCACCTCACCCTAGGTCTGGAATAAACCTACTTTAAAAAAAGTTTGTAGGCCTTTGCTTATTTCTTATTTTTGTGTGTTTTTACTTTATAGATTCATGGGTGCTTAACGTGCGCACAATCGCACAACGGGCACAAAATAACCACCCAGAGGCCAGAACATCTCATACTACAGGCTACCCTTCTTCGGTTTTACTGCTATATTGCGTATCAATCTATATCGCTTTATTGACTTCAATCACAGTAATTATTAACAGTACATACATACAAGCATTGCAAGTATATTTTTAAAAAATAACACGATAGAAAAACAAAAAGTGTCAACAGGACAATATTTGTTGATTAAGTTTAGCCTTGAGGTGGGAGGCAGCTGGGACAGAAAATCCCCAAAGGAACCGTAAGGTTCCGCTAATAGGTGGACACCCTTTCATATTAGTATTGAGGCAGCAGATTCAAGAGACAATGCAGAGAAATACAAGTATAGCCGTGAACAATGGAGAGTGCGGAAAATAGATGACCTATGAGGCTACAAGCATTATTTTAATTTGCCATTGTGTAATTTAATTATCGAGGGATGGAAGATGGCCCAACCCGAGAAAAACGTGGTTCTAAGTCGATAATGAGAGTGGCCAATTGATGAATCGGTTCGATGCACGTGGTGTTAAAAGGTCCACTCGTTCTAGAAATTGATCGTCGATGTTCGCTATAGACGTTGGTTCAAAGCGTTTTCAGTTTTCAACTAATGCAGCATATCCCGAATTGTGATCTTTGACCCTTGTGACACCCGGCCCTACTAAGCGAATTCCATCTAGGCCTAAGATTACTAAGATATCACCTTTGACATGTAAAACATAGGAAAATCTTATCAACCGAAACGCTCTCTCCGCCATCTGGCGAATGTAGAATGCATGAGACGATCACAAAACTATTCGCTAGATGTCGACATGAAAACCACACGCCATCATCCCAGATGAGAACGATCAGAGGTTGCCTGGTTGGGGATGACCTAAGGTTGAATGGGAGGAGGAGGATGGCCTGTGGATGAAAGGACGGAGATGACCCAGATATTGCTGAATGGGGATGGCCTGAGAATATCCTATTCTTAAAACAGATCATGGAATAAAGTCCGTTGATCTGGTTTCTCAATCAGCTGAAGACGACTAACGCTGCTGTGATGGTGATTTTCATGGAGCGCATTCACCGTTTTATTTCGTCAGTTTGGTCCTTGGAATGGCTGTTCTCTTAAAAGACACCGATGAAGTCATTCTGTAGTGTTACCCTTTCCCCACTTTTCTTCTGTATCACGAGCGTGCATTCGCAATTTGGAGGGCCAACCCAAGCGGTATATGATGCACCAACGGAGAATGGCTAAAAGTTGATGTTTTGGTTGACCAAAGGGAAGTTCAATGACTAATTAATGTCTCTTATCCCACTCTCGGAGCTCGTACCTCTCGCCTATCATACGTTCCTGGAGTGAACTATTCCCTTCCCCTTGAAGCAGCTATTGTTGCTCTAGTCCGAATATGGCTTCTCAGACATCCTCTCGTCTCTAAACATAAATCGTTACTGACCCGCAATCAGACTTCAGTTTTCACACGATTAGTTTCCCAAACACACCAGCGTAGCCTACTATATATACATTTATGCATGCACAATATTCTTGACCATGTGCATGGTGGGCGGCGATAATTGGGTTGTGACAGCATTGTTTTCATTGTGCAATTATTGTATTATTATTATTATTATTATTATTATTATTATTATTATTATTATTATTATTATTATTATTATTATTTATATTATTATTATTACATGTACATGTACAAATGTATCTTAGGCGTATTTGACGACACCACGTGTTCCGTAACATTTAAGACAAGCGTGAAATATCACACCATATATTCACTCGGTCTCTCTATAGAGAGAACTGCAACAACCAAATAATTATAACAACGCGTCTTTAACTTTCCCTTTGAGGTCCCAACGCGCCTGTTCTCTTTCCCTTTGATTGAACGCCTTACAGAGACACGATACTTACACGACGATCGGACGATGTGTCTATGTGAATAACTTCAAAATTAGAAATTTTTCGATTTGTAACAAGAAGTCTGAACAGACGAACCGAACAGATTAAACAAGAAACTATCATGAAATTCAGTTCATATTTAAATAAAAATTACAGTGGCGGGTGAAACCTTATATTATCAGACAGCTGATGCTTGACCACAATAGCATCTGTCGTGTCTTGACATTATTGCCAAGTGGCCACACCTGACCAAGCGCATACCTGCCTTTACCAACTTCAAACGGTTGAACAACCTCAGTTCAAAATGAAAACATCTGTCGCCACGATCTCTTCTTCTTCCTCCTCCTCCTCTTCTTCTTCCTCCTTCCATCCTTCCTCCTCTTCTTGCTTCTTTATCGTAACTGGCGGGACTGTAATCGATATTGATTTGCGGTGGCAACACACTTCGTTGACGAGTTACGATATATTATGACTTGGGGGACCAGGCACAGACAGACAGACAGATAGACAGACAGACAGAGAGACAGACAGATAGACAGATAGACAGACAGACATGTCTATCTGTCCGATAGGCATACAAACGCACAGACAAATTAATACGCAGAGAAGTGAATGAGCAAGCGGGCAAAGAGGAGTACATGACGCTCACTTCATATTCTCCATGCTGTGCAACATACTATGACTCGTCTTAGTGGATTCATCTCTGTGTCGTTAGCTATAATCAGTCCAAAGCATTTTCCGTCGTAGCATTTTTCATCGTAGATATTGTTCAACGTTGTAATCGACGTACATCGATCTGTTTTCCCGTTTTTCCAATTTCCATTCTAGGTCTCTTTCCTTTTGAGACAACGTTTGCATCTACGTCGGTCCTTCCACTCATCCTTCTTTCTGTTTGTCTGGCCTCGTGTCTGTCTGTCTGTCCCTCTATTTGTATGCTTCTCCATGTCTATCTGTCCGTCCGTCCGTCAGTTTGTATGTCTGACTGTCTGTCAGTCAATATGTATGCTTGCTCATTCGCCCGTCTGTCCCTCTGTATGTGTATCTGTCTGTAAATCTGTCTGCTTGTCCTTTCGTCCGTCTGTGTGTCCGTTTGTCTTTCTGCCTGTCAGTGGGTGTGGACACGCGCATCAACTGATGAAGTTCGATTAGTTGAATCTGTCGGAACTGCGTTGAACTGCATCGTCGATCGTTGATTGGTTCTTAGTGAAGACCTATCACGAGCATCAGCCACCGCTGAGAAGACAAGAACAGCAGCAGCAGCAGCCGTCGAGCATCCTCTGGTAATCGATAGTCCCAAGGTGTCGTGCGCACAATACCCTGAGAAATCGTCTGCGCACCCTATCAAGTTGTATCAACGCTCGCTCGCGCACTAGCTGGTCGCCCGCGCGCTATAGCAAGTGCCCGTCTTTCTTTAGGCTTTCCACTAAGATGGGAGCTAATCAGAAGTTGTGTCTCCTGTCATTAATTTTGTTGACTAAATTGGATTGATCCATCTGAAGAAAGTTACGTGGTACTGTTTAGATTCGAAAAGCAAAGATTCAACGTTACACAGTGAAACACTCAGAACATTCGCGGTTTACCTTGGAAGTTTTTAAGAGGTCAAAAGCACCATTTTGTCAACTTGTCATTCTGTCCTCGCGTGTCCTTAACACTGTTTTGTCCTTATCGTTGCTGCTATCGAAATCGGAAAGCGTATACGACCAATGTTGGCTGAAAACATTAGCTGTTAAACAGCGGCAATTTTATACGACATTATATTTAGATAATTATATTTGGCTGCAATTGGGTTAAAGTGTCTAATGTGCTCGGTTTTAAAGCGTCCTAAAAAGAAACAAACGGCACAAAAACTTCGAATTTCAAAAGTGAATAGATTGCGTCAGAGATATCGGCGACTTTCGATGCCAAAGGCAAACTTTATAAAAGCTGAGAACTTGTGATCAGTAAGGATCAAATTTCAAAGAAAGAGGCGGGCTGCAAAGAGCGAACGGCAAATTTCCCAAGAGGCAGCGAACTTCGATCGTTACTTGAAGACGGCGGCTCTGTTCGTTTCTTTTCGAATGCCTGTTGACATGGACCGCTTCCTGAACCGTGGTGAGCTACCGGCGCTGATCTACGCCGGCGGCATTCCGAACGGGAAGCCAGCCACGGACAAGGACATGCCACCGGACATGATGACACCAGGGACAACACTATGGCAACAGATGCACACGACGAGGGGTGGCGATTACGATCATCCGTACGGTCCCAGCGGGGGCTCATACGTCCCACAAGGTTCATCAGCGTCGGGGTTTGGCGTTCTCAAGCCAAATATCGATGGGATCTATCAGGGTTACGACGGAGGCCCTGCGGTCGACGATCAGTGGCTGGCAGGTATCTACTACAATGTCAAAAACGGGTCTGGCGTATCGTCTCACTACGGAGCATCGAACGCTATGACGGACACGCTCGATCAGACCGTCATGGTGTCGTCGTTTGCTCTGCCGCAGCCAGGGCCGACACCGTGGAGGATGTACGATGTGGCTGGGTCGACATCGACGGAGAGCGGCGGAGGGGGTGGTGGTGGTGGAGGGAAGAGGAAGCGACGGCGGATCATTACCGTCGACCAGAGGAGGGCGGCGAACGTGAGGGAGCGGCGGCGAATGTCCCATCTCAACGAAGCCTTCGATGGTCTTCGCAAGCGAGTCCCAACCTTCGCCTACGAGAAGAAATTGTCGCGTATCGAGACCCTCCGTCTGGCCGTCACTTACATCAAGTTCATGGATGATCTCCTCGGTCGCTTCGGGGACAAACGGGTCCTCGACGGAACGACCGACGAAGGGGGGATGCCAGGTGATGCAGGGGAGGAGGAGGACAGCGCTCAGGGGTCACGGGGTCAGATTGTAGCATCCGGAGACCTGCTGCTGCTACAACAGAGGCGTTGCTATAGAGACGGTTACGCGGAGACAGCGAAGGCGGATACAGGAGGAGCGGTTGAAGAGAGCTCAGAGTGCAGCGAAGGACCTCTTGAACTGACTAAATATAAGGATCTCGAAGAAGAAGAAGAGGATGATGACGATGACGATGAGGAAGAATCGCAGTTCGGCCACTCCCGAAAGGATCGGCTAGAAGAGTCTCAACAACAATCAGAGTCACCGCGTTAATTAGTTCAATTACTAAGTGAATAATGTAAATATATCACGTAAGCAAGCAAGTGAGTAAGTAATAACTAACAGATCGAATTTTTATTAGTTGATACGCTGTGTGACATTATATCAAGCAGTTCGTTTAAAATTGAAACAACAACAAAAAAGCAAATAACAGATCAGTTCATCCGTGGAGATTGATTGCGAAGTACTTGTCTGTTATTTTGTCATAAGTCAACTAAACGCAAAAAACTGTTCGCTTATGTACGTGTGATATGAAAATCCATACGAAACTATTAATTGAATTTAGTAGATAGTTTTGACTTCCTTGTACATTTGTCTCATGGTCAGTTCTATTGTTCTGTTCAGGACCGTTCTTTTGTTCCGATAGGTCCATATACCTGGGGTTTTTGACTCTGTACTTCGCTCTTTGTCTCATTGCTATTTGTTTTGAATGCTGCGGACCTCGTGGGTATTTTTTTTAAATGCTTGGGGTTTCGTCACACCAGTTTTTCCGACGATACTTAAGCCCTCCTTATCTATGGTCCAGCCTCCTCTGCTGCTCAAATGGTTGAAGGTTTAATAGCTACAGAGGTCTCATCTGCCATGACACTTGAATCTCCTCTAACTACTTTTGTCTGAACTATAACAAGACAAGATGGCTTGGTGGACGCATCGACCTTGATAAGATCAATGAAGTTTCTCCCTATCTTTCGTTCCCTATTACGAAATTGTCTTTTATAGTTCGTGACCTTGGGATTGTCTTGGATCCTATATCCTTGCTTTCACTAATAAGGTCAACTCAGTTACCAGATACTGCTTCTATCATTGGCGCCAACGTCATCCTCCTTTCGTAGGTCTCTCTCACATCTTTCCACCACTTAGACTACATACATCAATCCACGCTCTGATTGGCATTCGAGTGGACTTTGGAAATGCTGTATACATTTGCATTGACCTTTCTTCCTCGAATACTCTCAAACGTCAGTCTGTTGCTAATGCTGCTGCTACTCGTACCATGCATAGACGGTTTTCGTAAGTTTCATCTTTTAGGATTTCTATTCGGGACTGACGTCACTGGCTCTCTAGTCAACAGTGTATGAAGTTCAAAACCCTTTCCCTTATGCGCAACCACCTAGTTGTGATAGTACCAATCTACCAAGCGGTGTTTCTGCGCTCTGGTGTCCTCTTTACCTGCAGTGGTCTCCTTGTGATCGATCTCGAGCAGCCTCCGGGTTGCTTAGTGTGATAAATGCGAGCATGCGATCTGCTTCGACCCAATGCAAGAGCTTTGCATATGTTGCAGCCTAAGCTTGAAACTGTCTTCCACAGTCCCTGCGCCTGGAATTACTAGCCCTCTCACCTTCCCATTTCCAGAAACGCCTTGAGACTGTCGTGTTCACTGTTCTCTGGCCAAGCACAGACGCCCGTTGAGAGCGCTGCTGATTTGAACGGCGCTATACAAATGTTCGATTACATTACATTGTATGGGTTCTTCTATGCATTCAGTCAGTTCAATGACCATCCACAATTCCACCCATCAATACATCGGTGCTTCTCTTTCTCTATCCGCTCCTCTTTTCTCCCTTCTCCGCTCGCTTCCTCTTTTCCAACCTTCGAATCTTGTTGTCATTCCCTCTCTGTCTTCCTTCATCTATTCTCCATCGTAGCTTGTAAACGCCCATCTTACTTAACTGCTTCCATCCTAGCGTCCTTCATTCTTTCCTTCCTTCCTTCCTTCCTCTATTTGTTTCTCCATTTCGACTGATCTCACGGTTAAAGGAGGTCAACGCCTGATGCAGTTAATCGTGACCCCGGTTTTTAATAAAGAGCTTCAGAAAGGATGCGAAGGATGGGATGGAAAGAGGAGGAGGCAGACGAGCGAGACGAGTTCCGCTGAGGAGGGAGGATGGTAGGGGAAAGAGGGATGGGATCAACCGGGAGGAGGGGAAGATTATTAGGACGGCTGGAAATTCTTAATCCAATAATCTGTGGAGCGATACAGAGGAACAATTTAGTCGCCCGTCGTTTGTTGCGGTCTCTCATTTTCCGTCTTCTGTCTCTGTCTCTGTCTCTGTCTCTGTCTCTCTCTCTCTCTCTCTCTCTCTCTCTCTCTCTCTCTCTGAGACTTTCTCTCTCGCTTTCTGTGTGTGTGTGTGTGTGCGTTGCAGAGAGACAGACGAGCAGGCAGACAGATAGAGAAAGACAGCAGAGCGAGATAGAGGTAGAGAGAGACATAGAGACCGAAAATTAGAATGATGCGTTAATATCGAGTGAACGCTAGAAATGAGAGTCAAGGGAAGAAGAAGTGAGAGAGAGGAACATAGACAAATAGGAATGCAGTTGCTTTTAGTTTAGAAGAGGGAGACAGAGAGACAGAAAGAGAGACAGAAAGAGAGACAGAGAGAGAGGGGAGATTGAAATAAAGCATGTCAAACACTACAATGGTGTTTCATGAATATATAACTGAACTAGAAAGTTAACAAATAAATTTTGCGCACACGTTGCATTGTCATTTTTCATGAATTTTCGTTCACGTGACAACTGGCCATCGGTTATCGTCATCTTTACGTCTGCGTGCGATCACAGCAAACGCAGGTCTATCAATCGTAGGCCTATCAATCGTAGGCCTATCAATCGTAGGCCTATCAATCGTAGGCCTATCAATCGTAGGCCTATCAATCGTAGGCCTATAGGCAAATGAACGAACCAGCCAAAGCGCGCCATTACTCCGAGTAACTTATATTATATCTGTTATCGATGAAGTCGTTAACATCTGTGACCAAAATGCGGAGTCGATCCGGTCAGAGGAATTAGGTGTGCTCGACGAAATCGAAGTGACAGACAGACAGACAGACAGACAGACAGACAGACAGACAGACAGACAGACAGACAGACAGACAGACAGACAGACAGACAGACAGACAGGAAGAGAGGGAGAGAGAGAGAGAGAGAAAGAAGGAGCAGAGAGAGAGAGGAACAGATAGAGATAGACAGATAAACTGACAAGCAGCCAGATAGGCCTATAAAGCATGCATCATGCAGAACGATATTAAGCCATATGGACACATAGTCAGACAAGATAGATGAACAGAAAGTTGAACATACAAATAGGCATGGAAGTAGACATAGACGTAAACAAACACATGCATACAGGCAAGAAGACATGCATAATACAGAGACGGACGGACGAAGACGAAGAAAAGGCTGAGTTTTAAGCGATAGATCGATAGTTAGTTAATGATAGGAACATGTGTTACAGTTAGTGATCAGTCAATCCAGAAAATTGAACTGCATATTATATATAGAACTATATGTTGCATATATAACTAATATATATATATATAGGCGCACATGATCTACGTTATGGGAGTTTTTAAGTCTCCGGCTGTTGCTGAGGCAAGCGCAGAACATCACCGATCCGTAGCGGTAGCAGCAGCGCGCGTACATCACCATCAGCATAATTATGCATAGGCCTACGTAACGACGGTTTATTTCGATAGCGTCCTCGGTCTGTAATTCGTTAATTGCGAGTTCGACACTGATGAGTCGACTCCGAGATACAATGCGATCCTTCAACGTCGAATAAGGCAGTCGGAATTTGTGCCGAGACGAAGAAAGTTTCAAAATATTGCGACTGTTAATTGTGTCTAGGAGCTAACTTCGCGAGAAATTCTTCGCCTTTAGCCATCCACATCATTGACTCGGTTGAATGAACCGACGCAAAATGATCGTTCCTTTCTGTGAGCTAATAATTACCTTTTCCTGCTGAAGAAGGACTCACGATCTCGTAGTAGGCCTATCCTGAAAACTGTCGTCTTTGTCAATGACCCGAGTCTGGTGCGCTTCTGGGTTAGAGTGGCGCTATATAAATACTTGCTTACGATTGGTCGCTTCCTGTAGAGAGGCAACAATATAAAGTATTGGGTCAGAGTCTGACTCAGTAACTCCTCCACTGTTTGCACCCGGACAGCGCCAGTCCCAAGCCTGGATAAATCATAGAGGAGGAGGGCGACGCTAATGATCTATGTTATCACACAGTGTCGTTAAACTGAAACTTCTAATACTACTAGTCTGACTCAGTGCCGGTCTTTCCGTTGTGCTAGCAGTGTGATCGCAAAAGCCCTGCAACTTTGGGTTGAGTCTCAAAATGTCACCGAAAATTTTAATGAACAGGATGCCACAATATTTAAATAATGAATCAATGAAACGTGATATAGCGCCTCTTCAAGAAATCTTCTCAGAGGCGCTCTCTGCGCTGTCCAATAATGGTCTTAGTTGTCATTTAGAACTAATATAATATATCAGTTAGCAAAAAAGTGCACAGTTAGCTGATGTAGTCATCCGGGTGGGCTCACGCATAAGCGTGGAACCAACCAACGGATTCCCGTCGACAGCTAACAGGTGGCATGGATGTTCAGAGTCTATGCGCCAAGTTGCGTCGATGGGTAGAACGACGACGAATAAGGACAGCAAGAATTTTTTTATCAAGGATGATGCATAAATTTAAACACGTACTAGTCCATCGGCCCAATTGGTTCGATTAATAATTCATAACATTTAGACAAAATATCTCACTCAGTAGGTGAACTGCTTTCAGTGATTTATCTCTTAGGCTGCTATATTGTAGAAGTAAATGGATGTGTTCTGTCAGATATATTTTCTCAATAAACGGATATACATACATGACTGTCAACGCCAATCGCAGACACGGTACGAAGTTGACAAGGGGTTCCTCTCTGGTGGAAGATGACGCTCGTCCGGATATTCGTCGAGGCGCAAGGAGGACGTGGAATAGGCATTCGCCGTGTATTGGTCGGTAAATTAATGGCCACCTGTGACAATCGGTCGAGGTCACTCCAACGACCATGTCATTTGCCCTCCAACGATAGGTAAACACTCTGCTAGAGGAGGTGTACACGTTCCGCATGGCTGGATCGATCGGGCAGTCACAAGACCAAGTCAGCTTGCGGAAAATGCGTACTAAACGCACAAAATCCTTGGTAAAGCCAACCTAGCACTATAGTAAGCTACAGTATGATCAAAGTTACTGTTTAAATTCTGCATTTAGATGGAAATATTCATCAGAATGACGCAGCAATCGATCAATCGGACGATGACAGGCGCATGCAGCCATATAATGTTATGAAATCAGTGAAATCTTCTCTATTAAAATAAAAAAATCAAGTGATAGAAAGAGCTCAGTTTGCTTCAAAAATTATAATTAATAATATGCTTAGGGGGTTTATAAATACACGCGGTTTTATCTGAGGAGCACAATTTCTTGATTGCCACGAATATAATCGAAGCAAACGTTCGTAAATATGGCAGATACTTTCGGTCAAGTTTAGTTGGGGTTGGAAGAGCCATGTAATGCAGGGGTGTGAATCCCTTCTGAGTGATGGAAGCAACTGCCTCAAATCCCCCGGAACCAAATGCCAGGAAGGCAAGAATATTCCTCTAAAACTCAGAAACATTCCCCTACCTACCTGAAATTGGGACTACCCCTCCCCTATCTGGACGCCCCTGATGTAATGCCCAGATTTATCGGCTATACATAAGAGCATGGATTGATTTATTAGCGAGTCGTAGATTGTTTCCATTTCAAAACTCAAAAATTAAGAGATCAGCCTATGCGCAACGTGGACGTGCGGGTATAATTATGCGGTTACGGTAGTTCTGTTCATTACTTTCATTTTTCTTTTACATTTTACAAACCTTATTATTATTTTCTGAAGTTTAATTTACTATAGCGTACATAGGCGTACACATGTAGGCTACAGTGCGTGCAATTAAGCAAATGGCACCAGCTTATTCACGAGCGCTGAAGCAAGTTCAGGCAATGATAACTCTAGCGGTCGGTGTGTTCTTGAATACTTGAGTTAATTAATTAACTGTCCAGTTGCTCCACGCCAGCTTACTCACGTAAAATTGGTTTATATCATTATAGGCCTATTGGCCTACATACAGTAATCTCAGGAAAGTATAAGGACAGGTATAGGCCTATACCGCTGACTGGTCGACAAATAGTAAAGTTGCCATGTTCTGAGAAAAGTTTGGAACTGCATTAATTAATAAAAATAATAAAAATAATAATAATATAGAATAGATTGTGTGCCAATTAATCCATGTCAAAAGGCACTTTTGCACTGGTCCGCTAGAATTAAAATTGCGTAATCAGGTATATAGCCACTACTCTGCCTTACCACTATTACTTAGTCGGATTTCGCCTCTGTTTAGAATTTTGATTAGGCCAATAGCTAGGTGTATTGAGAGAGGCGTCTTTTAAGTACATTAAGAATTCTTCCCCATAAATATATATAGTGCTGTTATTTTTCCGTGCTGTTGAATTGAGTGAATTACGTGTTTCAATTTATTTAATGTTGATTGATATGGACTCGAGTTCTACGTTCATTAAGGGTTCATTCATATATTACGTACCCCCAAATCGTATATTCATATTCCCTCCTTCTGCTGCACCAAGTACATTTTGTGGGCCACTCCCTTCATGCGCACGTACATCTGAGCTCTAACTCCATTGCAAAAGGGTTAAATAGCTAAAGACATCTACATGTATACGAAACCTTGGATTTACCGCATTTTTGCTAAGTATCGTATATTTCACAGCTTAAAGGTTTTAACTGCTATGAAGAAATAAATAGGCTACTAACAACACTCACATTTTAAAAAGTTTTAATGCTGCTTAAAATTGATTAAGCAGAAATATAATCCGTGATATGGGTATCAGTTCTGATTTTCAATTTATATTCTATGTGAAGGTCATAATTAATTAATTAATTAATTAATTACTTCATTCATTCATTCATTCATTCATTCATTCATTACGAAAACTTATAATAATAACAATAGGCCTACTATCAGTAGCGCTCCAGACCCCGGGATGGCTAAAAAGAAAAATCTTAAGGCGAGCATAAAAGGAGTCTGAGTTGATCCAGTGGGACAACCGCAACGCCAATAATTAGACAGTTAGGCCAATATATTTGCGTGCGTAGGCCTACACATTTTTCGGGACCCATGCCCACCATGGGAACCCGCACGCAATATCCTAAACCCCTACCCCTCACTGCGTACGTATAATAGGGGGCCTATGTGGATATCCCCTAGACCAATATAATTCTGATATTTATATAGGGCCACATGTAGACCTACAGCATTGCACACAGGGCTGAAGATAATCGTTTTGCTTCATTGTCTAATTCTCACAGCAGTTGCCACTCTCCGTCTAAGATATTCTCGGTAGACATTTCTATTTGATTTCAAATGTGTCAATCCTTGTTTCTTCTTCCATCTCAAGTGTCCAACTCTCATTGCCACTGGTAACACTATGGACCCTAAAGCATTTATAGGCAGGGTTGTGGTCTCGAGGCCGCAGTTTTCCAGTCTCGAGACCGTCTCGGTCTCGGTCTCGAGACCGGAAAACTGCAGCCTTGATCTTGAATGCATCGGTTTTGGTCTTGGACCATCGGTCTTGGTCTCGGTCTTGGTCTCTAATGCGTCGGTCAGGATCTTGATATTAGTTCTGTATTAAATTAGCGTTCTTGATCATTTGCCGTATCAGAGCATTTTTTCGATAGACCTATTTGTCGATTATTTCATCGATTATTAAAGACACCGGGTGTTTAGGCTTCACACGATTGTTATCGATTTTTGGCGTGCTGACCAAACTAATATATTTATATGCATGTTAGGCCTACTGTGGGTAGAAAAGATGCATTTGCAACGGAATCAACCATTTCAAATATTAGCTTTCACAAATTTTAAGGTTTTGGAACGATCTAATATTTGTGCTGTCGGCCACGTGTAGACACGGTTAACCTACAATTCCAAGGTCTGTGTTACAAGTAGCCTACACCATTCAAACGTAACGTTAATCTACTTGTTCATGTGTCTTAAAATCGTATGCTTTTGGTCTCGGACCACTCGGTCTCGGTCTTGGTCTTGAACCTCTCGGTCTTGGTCTCGGTCTTGAATCACTATGAACCCGGCCTTGGTCAATTTATTACCAAAGATGGTAGCGTCGTAGACTAAGATGTGACACTTCCTAAGTTCCTATTTCCGCTGTGTATCTGAATGTTCATGCCATCTACTTTGGAATCGATTGTCGTTGCTAAGATACCACTAAGATACCAATATACCACTCGCTACGTGGCGCGACTGGCATTACGTTAGCCGCGCCACGTAACGAATGACATAGTGGATTTTGTGCTTTGACCACCACACACACAAAATACACAGCGAGATAGGAAGTGTCATAGTTTAGCTTATGACTCTACCATCTTTGGTATTACTAACCTAGTTGAAAAGTGTTTAGTCCAGCGATAACAAGCGACTTTACATAGCCTAAAAGTTATCCGAGAGATAGCACTAGCAAGTGTATTGACTCTGTAATATGTAATCCACGATATGCTTGGATCGTAATGGCGTCGTAGCGGTGTTTTGCCTATAGAAAGATTAGCAAAATTTCACGTTTTTTCCACAACGACCGTTCCTTTTAAGCAGTCTAATTCAGACCTTTCTACAGCAGCCTGCAAATTGTGTGCTCTGCAGTACTGTTTTATTTGTGATTTTAATTACATTTTCGCCGGTACCCAACCATGGCAACGAAAGATGACGTTTACGATTTCTTATTTAAAGGTTTAAAAATAGTTTGAATATTAAATCGAATGATCGAATAAAATGAAAATATAAATCTCAGAATTTCTAACGCAGTACTTAAAAGCGAGGGGGCAGAACAGCAGCGTATTCATGTGACATACGTCAGGTCAGATAGGGTGTGAAATCATGCCAAGTGATGATCAAAATTCTCTTGCTCTCAAGCCAGAGAGATAGCATGGAACGGGTGCGTAGCGAATCGCTGAAACCCGAATCCCCGAAACTGATTTCCGCCGTATCCTCGAAAACGAAGCTGGATTGATGTAAAGGATTCTGCTTAAATGGAAGCTGGGTGGATGAAAAGAATTAAAACAGAAGCTGGACTGATGAATGAATTGCGCCTTTTTGAGACAGTTCAGCGGTTTTCAATACTACATTGTTGTTTTCGGGGAATCGAGCTTTTTGACATTTTCAGCGTTTTCGGGGATTCGGGTTTCGATGATTCGGGTTGATCTCCATGGAACAGAAGAACCGTTACGATGGGTTATGTTTGTTATTAGAAATTGGAATTGGGCAAAGTGAATGGATAAGGGAGGGATTTGGTAATTCTTCACTTTAGTGTAATTAGTTCAAAAATATTTACCCGAAAATGAATAGCGTAGTTAAGTATCGTCATGCACGTTATGCATTTCCCAATGAATTTTTCATGTTTAAATGGAAGCTGGATGTGATGAAAAGAATCATACTTAAGTAGAAGCTTAGAAGCTGGATGTAATTAAAAGAATAATGCTTGAGTAGAAGCTGGATGTAATGAAAAGAATTACGTTTAAATGGAAGCTGGATTGGCGAGAAAATTCTGCTTTAATGAAAGTGGGATCAATGAAAAAGAATTCTGTTTAAATGGAAGCTGAATTGATGAACAGATTTCTGCTTAAATGGAGGTCGAATTGATGAGAAGAATTAATTATCCTGAAACGAAGGTGGACGTTTTCATATATAAGTAATTACGCTAAAGTGAAGGAATACCAGGGATTTCTTGAAAAGTTGGAACTTGAGCTTGAAGTTAAAACCTGGGGAGTTGCGTGAGGCCTTGAGATGACTAAGTCGCCTTAGTCGAGAAACTAAAATTGGAGATTTTAAGAGGGTGATCATTCCGGAGTTATGTAGCTGTGTAGTATATGGTATGGTTAGAAATAACTGGTTTAAGGGCATGTGCAAGAGTTAGGGGATGATCAGGTAGTGAGGTGATTGAACAGTGACTAGTATGGGTGAGAAATTTGCTGAAAATTATTGGTTCGAGAGAGAAAGAGAGAACACTAAGTAGAAAAGTCTTCATGGATTTTCAGCCTACAAAGTAATTTAAGGGTATGAATGATACAGTGATGAACTAGGTTGTAATGGTGAGAGTGTAGACTATGTTAGATAATGTTGATGTTAGATAAGCTAGTCCTATCTATTGTTAGTTTGATCTAATGTTAGATAAGCTAATGTTAGATAAGCTGCAGAGGCCTATAATATTATTTGAGTGGATTCAAGGTTCAGGAAGCAAATTGCAGTAGTATCATCACCTGGAAATCTTGTAAAAAATTGATCATGTTACATCACTAATTTGTTGACTTAATTATTGGCCTGTTGTAGCCTCCTGTTTCAATCCCAATATGGAACAGATATTACCTTCCTATATGGATCATAAAATACGTTGGAAACCTACAAACTGTTATTCACTGTCGGGCCTACATGTGCATTCTGTACAAGTCAGGGATATGGTCTCGAGACCGCGGTCTTGGTCTCGAGACCGGAAAACTGCGGTCTTGGTCTTGGTCTCGAATGCATCGGTCTTGGTCTCGGACCATCGGTCTTGGTCTTGGTCTCGACTGCGTTGGTCTTAGTCTTAAAGGAACGGTCTTGGGATTGGTCTCTGTCTCGAGGTTTCGGTCTCTTGCCCAACACTATTACAAGTGTATTTTACATAACTTCTTTGATTCAGACACACACTTTCCAACTCAAATTTTGTCTTCTCTAATTGTCTGCAACCATTTAGAAACTTTGGTATTGATTATGTATCACTAATGACTTTCGTGCTGCTGATTTAATCCAACACAGAAGCCTAAAAACGCCTAATGAACACCTATTTATAAATTGCTTCTATCATAATTGTTTCTTGTGAGGTAGTTTTGGTGGGAACATATAATATGGAATAATCACAAGTGTAATAGCCTTCCATGGTCTATGATCTGTATACATGATTCTTTGATTATTTTAAAGTGTGTATTTCTTTCTCGCTCAATAAGCAATTATGGTCAATGTTCCCTATAATATTTTGGAGATATGGTTTGCAAGAAATTTTGTGTGTGCAACATTTTATAAATGATTTACACTTTTGTGCGCTTATCCGAACTGAATTTGATGATTGTTAAATGAAAACCATTTTTAAAAGTCTAGGGTGACATGTTCTGATAACCTAAGAAAAAACTTGCCCATTGTCTAAAAATAAATAAGTGGGCATATCAACCAAGTTAGCAAAGTTTCTGGAGTAAGATAATCCACAGCCAGCTTGGAGACTCGATTTACATAGTTTCATTAAAAGAAATCGTGACTTGTCAAAAAAATTTTTCCTTACATTAAATCCTTGTTAGGCTGACTCCACAGTGCATGTGCATATGCACACCTCTTAGAGGTAACATTGATTTCGGTTAGTTTAAAATAGTACAGTAATGCCTGGAGCATTATTACAAAGCATTGTTACAAGCTATGGACACTGTCTTAAGTTTACTTTTGTGTTTCTGCTGTTAAAGTGGTTCTTATTGGAGATTCTGGTGTTGGAAAAAGCAATCTCTTGTCCAGATTCACTCGAAATGAATTCAACCTGGAGAGCAAAAGTACCATAGGAGTCGAGTTTGCCACCAGGTCTACTGACGTTTGATTAAACAGAAATGTTTTCTGTTAACTACTTATGACATATATGATAGATAAAATAAATTTTGATATGACTTTGCAATTGTAAGCATACAAATAAAGTTAAATATGCAACTCAAGCTAAGGCTTCACGTAGAAGTAGATGCTCAGTAATTATTGATTTTTAAAAGAATTTTTTATTCTAACAAGAAGTTAATAAACACTCTGCATTCTGTTGTGGTATTGCCATTTGATTGGCAGCATAAGAATCGATTTAGTTTTTCCATATTGTATTATATTAATATTTTTTATCTACAATGTTATCACAAAACCGTGAAAAAGAAATTTTGTGTAATTCATTTTCTAGGAGTATTCAAGTCAATTGCAAGACCATCAAGGCTCAGATTTGGGACACAGCAGGCCAGGAACGTTACCGAGCGATCACAAGCGCGTGGGTATTTCAATTCATCATCCTGCTACTGTAATTTGGATGTATTGTATTTATATTTTGTAAAGCACTTCTTGCAGTGATCACCAATCATAGGTACAGAGGATGTAGTGTGTCTCTGTTGAATTGCTTTCTTCTTTCATGCTACATTTACAGTTGTCTTATAATTTAGAACATGAGCCTTTACGAATATGCTAGTAACAGCAAACAATCCAGGTTAGAATCTGTCTGGTAGCTCAAAAGACATTTGCATGTTCATATCAGCCTAGGCCCTAGGTCTATCTCTGTCTTCTGTTCAACCTTTGGTCCATTCCTAAGGTACATTGTGAACAGATGGTTTTATTTTTCCTTTATCCCACACCGAAACGTTTTTTATTAGCATTTGGTCAAAGGCCTTGGGATTTCACTAACTAGTAGAGTTAATCTCATATAGGATCCAAATGTAATGCTCAAATTTTCAACATGCTTTCAGTAAGTAAGTAAGCATGTATTTTATTGACATGCCTGCAAATGCACTGTATTCACCCTGCACGTTTTCATGTTTAAATATATTAGTTTGACTTTTGCACTTTCTGTGTAATACATAAAAGCACCAAATATTTTTCTAGGGTGATTTCAGTAGTTAGTGTGGTTCATTTTGCATCAGACTTTTTTTGACTTCCCAGTATAGCCTGATTTCAGGTTTTCTTGACCTATCATATTTGGACCTTGCTTCTGTGGAATATGTTACTTGACCTGGAGATTGTTGTGATGGCATGCAGAGTGATACTGTAGACTGTAGAGAGGCCATTTATTGTGCTAACACTAGACAATTAATATCAGTAGCTATTTCTATACTTTTTATGAGGCTTCTATTCTTTGGTTATCATACCTTTATCTGATATACCTTGATGCATGTGTCTTTCCTTCATTTCAGTATCATACCTTATTTTACCTTGTGTTCGTTACTGCTGTAAGATGCCGTAGGCACTATGTATCTCACTTTTTTTATCTTAGGTATTACCGTGGTGCAGTCGGTGCGTTGATCGTCTATGACATAGCCAAACATCTGACTTTTGAGAACGTTGAACGGTGGCTGAAAGAATTGAAGGATCATGCGGACAGTAACATTGTCATCATGTTGATTGGTAATAAGACGGATCTCAGGCATCTCCGAGCAGTCTCAACAGATGAGGCCAAGGCTTTTGCGGGTTTGTTGCTTACATTTTAATCTGCAGGACATTCGGAACAAAACTGTCTTTGCAAAATGCTACCTTACACTAAAAAATCTGTAGCTACAGGTACACTGTAATGTTTTATAATTAAACATTATGGGAAGAAAATTTTATATACAGCTGCATTTACATTTCTGCATATCACCTGACAGCACCATTTTCGTACAGTAATTGCAGTTGTTAGCTCGTTCCAGTGTACATTGTGCATGAAGAATTCTGTATATTCTATAAGAAATCACATTCACATAACACCTTTAATTTATATAATCTGCACTTGTAATGCTTTGTTTACTGTCAGAGAAAAACAGTCTGACATTTATTGAGACTTCTGCTCTTGATTCGACAAATGTGGAGACAGCCTTTTGCAACATACTGACAGGTATGAACCAAGAATTTCTCTAACTATGCAATTTTCAAGGTATAGACATCTTTCCGGCAACAAGGCATCCACTCACTGAGATGTTGGCTGATTTGCTAAAAATCCTTGCACAGAGTATTCTAGTACATCCATGAGATAGAGGTAGGCTGCTGTGAGCAAAGGACTTCCACGGCTGCTGCAATTGCTAAGATCATTTTTGTGGCGCCAGATGTCGATTGATGTCTTTCACATTGTTACGGTGTTGATATAGAATCTCTTTTATTTCAAGGAATTGGTTTGTACCAATTCATTGAATAACAAGAACTTTTACATTGACACTGTTCTACTTAATAGCCTAATGCTAATGTTCTAACTAAAACTACTGACTTAAAGGAATGGGGTGGCGTAGTGGGATGTTCGGTGCCTTGCGTTTGGAGAATTGCAGGTTTGAACCCACCCCGAGTCACGGCGTAGCGACCTTGGACATTTTGACCAAGCAATTTTGAAATGCACGACATCATAATTGGTATCGGCTAAAGCCAATATTTCAACTTTATGTGCATGGTATTGGGCATTATCGGCAAAGCGTGATATTGGTACAGGGCTAGTTCTAACATCATTATATGAATTGGATTACAACAAGATCAGGAATCTATGGCAAATAATTCTACAGCCATGTTGTGAATTGATTTTGATATGGATTTCCAAAGATGGTGTAACATATCTAGCAAAGAGGAGTCTGTAGTTGTTTTGGTAGCTTCTGAGTGCAATCCATGTAATGACTCTGGACATGCTGGTCTTGCGCACACTAGTAAACCGTGTATGGCCGATTATTTCAAAGCCAATGGCGATTTTGAAGATGGTTATTTCTGAATCTGTTTAGTCACATTTTTTTTCCTGAAATATCGACATGCAAACATGTGTTTTGCTGCCTACACATTCTCTGATAAAATGGTGGGTGTTTGCACTGGGTGGTTGCACTAGTTGTTAAATAGTGCAAAGTATATTGACAAGCAAAAGTCAAAATTTCGCAAAAAATCTAAACAGAATTGTTTATGAACGGTTTTAAACTTGCATTTCTTACCAACATCTTATTCTTTTGACATTGTTGAATTTCTATGATGATGTATGAATGTTTCTAAGGTGTCTAGTAAGTAAGTAGTATAAAGCTAAATTGAAATACATTAATTACAAATTAGAAACGAAACAAAATTAAGATTATTGTGCAAACAAAAGACAAATTTGAGCATTTCACTGGCATCAGCAGAATGTACACACATCTTGTGTTTCAGATTACTTTACTTATTGCGAGCACTTAATTAGCGCAATTAATAAGTGACTGTTTAAGTTAGTTTTGTTGGATGCATCTGGATCTGTTACTTCAGAGATTTACAAGATTGTATCACAAAGGCAGATTGCAGAAAGTCCAGATGATGATCTGTCACCTACCAATAACATCCATACAATCAGCGTGGCACCAACAGATCCATTTGCCGATCACAAAAGATCATGTTGTTCGTCCTGAAGCATCTTGCCACCATTGAGTCGTCGTTGTCTCACCTTCACATAGCATCAGTCTTGCTTGATCTCGCGAAATGTGATTATATTGTGACCTGGTTTGGTGTGCTGTGTGTTTCTTTCTACTCCGTGGACTCGTTGCTTGTGCTGTTTTGAAATCTTGTGCGTTTGTACGCAAAGCTTCAGTTCCAGATCTTGAGAATCTGCATATCCTTTGTTCCGAATCAAATTTTGGGGAGCTTGTAGATTATAGTTTTGAGCGCTTCGATTGTCGCACATCTGAATTTTGTAGAGCCTGTAGTCATAAACTCTAACGTGCAAAGTTTGCAGATCGGTATTTCTGGAGTTTATAGTTTATTGTGAAAGTTCTGAATGCAGGTAATTTTTGTGTTTGTGGGTGCTGTTAAATTTTTTAAGCATCCCTAGGTGTAGACAAACATTTGTGGGAGCATGTTGTTGTTGTAGGTTTAAATGTTCAGGTCCGATGTTCTAAATTTCAAAGCTTGATGAGGTTATGGTTCTAGGTATACATTTGTAGTTTCATTAAAAAATGCAGACAGAGTAGGCTACAGTTCCAGCTGAAAAGTTTAAGAACTTGAAAGAATCGATGTATTGTATAAGTTAAACTTTTTGAATCAATATGCACTTAATGTTCTACACTCTCAATAAAAGTAATGCATTGTCCTTGCCGACACTAGTGGAGCGCAAACCTCACAACGGTTAAGAGACAGAGTACTTGGATAAGCTGTTGGCCATTGATAGGACCAGAAAACAACCAGAACATGTTATTGGATGGCTTATGTACGTACTATGGAATCAGTTATTTCTTATGTGCATGAGTGGCGTAGCAACAATAGCGTTTGCTGTTGGCAGTTTTACTGGACAAGCTATTATTTAAGTAGGACAAAATAATTTTTCCTATTATTTGCCAGTTTTTCCGTTTATGTTTGAAAGCGTGCATTAATTTGTTTATCAAATGCAATGCATTCATTCATTCTGCCATTTATATGGCACCACTTCAAACATTCCTTTTTTAAAACTTACGCTGTTTAGTATTCATTTGTATTAATTTGTAAATGTATTAATAGTTTTATATTGCAAGATGGTCACACAAGTTGTTACTGTGGCTTCCCTTTGATATAGAGTATTGTCACCTGCATTTGCTTTGCCTTTGCATATGGGTTGGTGACCAGTCAGCTGGATTAACATGTTATGATTAGGGGCCGTCCACATATTACATATGCGACAAGGGGGAGGGGAGGGGTTTCGAATTTGGGCGATTTTGCGTAGGGGTGCGTATGGTGGGGGAGGGAGTCCCGAAAATATGTATGTACGCAAATATAATTGTCTAATTATGACATACACAATACGTAATATTACAATAAAAACTGTAAACCCAATCACAGACTATATTCTTGCTTAATCAATTTTATGTAGCATAAAATTTCTATAATGCAAGTATTGCTGGTGTTTTATTTCTTCTTTAAAAAAATGAATAGCCTGTGGTAAAATCAACGTGTTATAGATGTCTTTAGCTATTTAGCCTTTGCAATGGGAGTGGGGTAGAGCTCTAATTTACACGATGCGACAGAGGGGTCCGAAAATCCGATTTTTTGCGTAGGTAATAAGAGTCAGTTAGTCGACCTGAGGCACACAGCCGTATGAAGTATTAGTGACTTTATTGTCTTAGCCTCTTTGAGAGTGGGTGGACAGACGTATTTACGATAAGAGATAATTCACTGGAGTAAGTATTGATTCATTTTAATTATTGATTCATAGTAAAAAGTGTTATTAGTATTTATTCAAATGAAGTAGTATTTATTCAAATGAAGTAGTATTTATTCAAATGAAGTAGTATTTATTCAAATTAAAAGTAGTATTTATTCAAGTGAAATAATATTTATTCAAAATTTCTGAGGTATGTGTTCAAATTTATAAGTTATTTGTTGACTTCTGTAATTGAAGCCGCTTTTTGTGATGAATCTTGTTATCTGTTGTGTCGTGTTTTGATGAGAATGTTCCTTGATCATCCGATGATGAATTTCTTATTGTTACATGTAGTCAGTTGTAGTTGTATTTTCATAGGTTGTGTATGCTTTGGTGATTAGCATCAAGTCATGTGTTTATGTTGTCATGGTGACTGGGACACCACAGCTACAGTTTCAATTTTTTTTGTACAGGATTGAGAGCAATGTAACAATTAACTACTCCAGTCATCAGGGAATGTTTTGCTATGACTGAAGTCCAATAACTATGGTTGGAGGCAATTTTATAGTGACTGATAAACAAAAAGAAATTGTTAAAAGCTTCTTTAATAGTTGGTATACCATTGCAACAGTTAAATAATTTTCTAGTAAATGGAATCATGTAGAATCAGTGTATATGATTTTCTAGTAGTCGATGCATCTTAACAATTCCAAGTATTAGAAGACTTTATAGCAAAATATAACCCAGGAACTCTAGATTAGAGGACTGGTTACTCGTCCAATTTCCGTGTATGCGTTTACTCTCAAAGACAGATGTCACTCCAATCTAAATTTTGATTCTATTGAATATTTGATGTTTTAAACCTCCAATAGCATTTTTTAATTTTGCTGACATACCAAGGTAGTTACTCGTCAATTTATCTTCGTAGCTATAAGTTATTGAATCGGCTTGTTATATCGAGAAGATGTGAAAATTTCTTGCTCCTGATTTTCGCTAAAAAAATCAGTGACATGAAGGAAGATAGGGAGTTTCCAGTCCTGTGCATATTGGTTCTTGGGTATAAGCTAACAGGTAATTTTGACATGATTGGAGTCCAATTAGCAAGTTTTAACACTTTCTAGTGGCACAATGGATGTTCAGTAAGAACAGCTAGGGGGTCATCCACAAAGGACGTCGGCAACGAGGGGCAGAGGGATCATGGGAAATGCGGACATGGGGAGGGGGGTCACGGACTGTGTGGACGTCCGCATGTGACCATGCTAAATTATTGCCGAAATCTCGTCTAATGGTAGTTACGTCAAATTCTTAGTTGATTTTTTAGTAGCTTTAGGTTAAACTTCACATTTGAGAGAACGATATACCAAGCTTCCATGCAAATAAGTGTATATTAAATTTGAGTTTTTTTTACATAGCTTTTATTCAATCTCATTCTTTGTCAATAAATGTCTATTAAAAAGCGATGCAGTAAAATAATTATCAGCGGTTGCAATGGTGCATGATACATGTGTGATGCGGTCGTCCGCAAAGTGGGGCGGGGGGGTCAGTGGAATGCGAACAAATGCGGTCATAGGGAGGGGGGTCTAAAAAGTTGGCTTTTTTGCGGACGTCCTTCATGGACGACCCCTAGGTTAATCCAGAAAGAAGAGAGAGAGTTTCCAGTCCTGTGCATATTGGTCCTTGACTCCTTGGGTATAAATTAACAGGTAATTTTGATATGATTGGAGTCCAAGTAGCAATTTTTAACACTTTCTAGTCACACAATGGATGTTCAGTAGGAACAGCTAGGTTAATCCAGTTTTCTGTGTGCCTCTGCAAATCTGCCATGCATCTGTCACAGTGCAGATTGATATCTAATCCAAAAGATCTTAGATACTTCAGGTGAATCTTTATTATATGCAATCGAAAACAATCTCTTGTTATTGTCTTGGTCGAAAAAATACACATGAAATTGTAGGCATGTTGACAGAGAGAATCAAAACTGATATCCAGGCACTAGACTGACAAGTCTATAGTGTCTAATTTCGGTTCAGTTACGAGCGTGTACTTAGATCTGGAAGTCGCAATGCTGTTGGCGGTAATTTTGAGAAGTCTCGTGGTTCTTGATTTCAGGCATCAACAGTGACAGGAGATAACGGTTTTTTAAACTGCAATGTGTTGTTGTTTCCCAAATATGCATTTCTTAATTTGCAATGTGATGTTATCTAGATGTGCAGTCGTTCGACGCGATCCTAATAACTACTTTGTCCTGTGACACTCTATAGCAAAGCTTTATGCAGAAGATAATGTTAACAGCAGTTAACCAGGTTAATGAGGTTATACGCTATTTGTTTTGAGCTCGCGTTGTGAATCAAGTCGTCTAAACTAAAGGATTTATGCTAAAATCGTAGTAGCCTATATTCATAACTTACCTTGAAAAATAATTAAGTGGGAAAGTTTCGAACTAGCCAAATTAGTTAGAATTTTTGTATAGGCCCTACGTAATTTTTTACAATTCATATTCAATTAATTGTACAAAATAACCAAGATAGGGCCTACATTCGCACGGTAAGCCTAAGCCAAAGACTTCTATGGCGCAACCAATAATGCAAACGCGAGAAAGCTCAACACTCGTTGTCGACACTTTCTTTTGACACACTTTTATGTAGTGCCTATGCTTTGCGATTACGGTTACTGAGTAAGGTTTTACAGTTTCGAGATCTGTGTCTGACGGTGGTAGAGATGTTTCCATATTGGAATTGGTTGCTGACATTTTAATTACCTGCCTACTCACTTATTGGCGTTCTTATAAATCAATAATATGCGAGCCTGCATTTAGAGTATCTTTTCTTGTTTTTTTATGCCATTCCGAATTATATTGGACAGAAGAGTTATGTTTGGTGTTGGTTGATTTTCTTTCGCCTTTCAGTGCGACATTTGGCAGAGCTGTTTGAACTCGAATTGTGACGCCATTAGTTTGATTTTTGGCTGTTAAAACTCGATAAATCAGCAAACATTTCGTCATCCTTGTTATGTCATAAATTGAGAGATTTAGCCTATTGCACGATGCAAGTATTAAACCTTCGACTCATCTAGAACCTCTGGTGCAGACACAGAAATCTTAGACTAGGACCCGTCCACATATTACGTACGCTGCGAGGGGGATAAGTATCGAATTTTATAGATTTTGCATACGGGTGCATATGGTGGTGGGGAGGTCCAGAAAATATGTACGTACGCAAATATAACTCTAATTACGACGTCTACAATACGGAATATTAGAATCAGAACAGTAAACCCAATCACAGACTATATTCCTGCATACTCTTTTTTTATGTAGCAGTAACACTTTTTTAAATGCAAGTGTTGTTAGTGTTTTATTTCTTCACGGTAGTTAACATATTTGAGCTGCTAAAGATGATGAAAAATTATCAATAAATCACTAGCATCCGGCAAATTCAATATCTTATAGATGTCTTTAGCTATAACCTCTGCAGTGGGGAGGGGTAGAGCTCAAGTGTACGTACGCATGGTGGGTCCACGAAATGTACGCGGCGCAAAGGGGGAGAGGGTCCGAAAATCCGATTTTTTTTATGCGTACGTAATATATGGATGGGTACCTACTGTAATTCGCCAAAACTCGCAAAGCACCATAACGAATCTCAAATCTCTTCATTTTGACAATAGCTAGCTAAAGTCCTTCAGCGCATTCATTACAAAAGGGTATATCGCCTAAGGCCCTTCAGACCTAAACCCTCTACATTTGACCGCGATTACTATGCAACCAAACAGGCCTCGTTCCTCGTCGCACCCTCGTCTCCTCTCCTGTTTCCTCTCTAAAAAGTTTCTACCGTCGACAGTTTACCAGAGTTTAGGACCAAACTCGTAAAAGAATGTCCATTCGCTCATTCTCGAGTGTAGGACAATTGCCCCACCCCCATGATTTTGACTAAGACATTTGTCCCCCCATGTGTTTATAAATGGCGTGTATGTACGTGCGGGTGTACATTGTATATATATACGTGTGCATGTATGTACGTATGTATGCATGCATGTGTGTATGTATATATATATATACACATATGCATGCATATACATACATACTTGCATACATACATATATACATATATACATGCATACACACATATATACATACATACATATACACACATGCATACATACATACATACATTACATACATACATATCTATATATATAGAAGGCTCCTGCAGAAGGCTCCTACATACGTGCGTGCGTGCGTGCATGCCTTCTTGCGTGTATGTATGTATATGCATGCATATATATATACATATACACACATGCCTGCATACGTGCGTGCGTGCATGCATGCATGCATTTATGTATGTATGTATGTAGGCTTATGTATGTATGTACGCATATATATAGTTTGGGCGCGCTTATGGTCTAACCGGGGGACAATTGTCCTAGTTGGGAGGATAAATTGTCCAGTGGGGCAATTGTCCGATGGGCAGTTGTCCGTTCCCCCTCATTCTCTCGAATCATCGTATGTCAACCTATCATCTCCGTTGGACCAACGAAGCTTTCCACTCACGCCGGAATACCAAAATCTTTCAAGAGCATCCCATTATAATTATTCTGATTCTACTCCTCTGCCACCCCATGATCGTCTACATCCAGAGATGGGTAACTTAATCGATGAGCTCTACTGATTTCTTTCGATATCGATTAGCCATAATCGATCCGACGAACGGCTAATTGTAATTCTGATCGATTAGGAGTCGCCAAATTTTAATTTAATAGCAATTTATTTTCAGAGAATTCTTGTCGTAAAACGTTAGCTGATCGAATAGATTCTCTGCTTGTCATCAGAGGCGCATTTACAGAACATGGGCCCCCGGCGCAAAAATGTTTTACCCTCCTGAATTGGTACACTGAGTCTGAGACTCTGGTGGTCTTTAGCCTATCATATGCAAAGCCCCACAACGTTGAACTGGTAGTCGTTTTGTGGGTGTTATTGACGCTAATTTTGATTACTCTAGATTTACTTAGTGTAGCTTAATAAGGCAGCCGTTCTAGCGACACAGTTCGTTCGTTTGGGGTAGGCATGCACCCATTCTTTGCAGCTTGATAAATCTAAAGGCAGTCAATGTAAGATTGCATAATAATATGTGTTACTCAATATACTGCATATCGATGTGATTTATCTTGGTGAAATATAAAGGTTTTTAACCTATCTTGCGCGTCTCGAGACAGTACGCTCAGCCGCGTTCGCTAGGGTGCGCAAGTGGAATATTGGAAACTAGAGCCTTCTATTTCTAAGTGGAAACAAAAGCCTTGTATTTCTGGGTAAAAACAGGAGCTTTCAGTTTATGAGGGAAATCAGGAATCTTCAATTTATGAGTGGAAACAGGAGTCTTCAATTTATGAGTGGAAACTAGAGCCTTATATTTCTGAATGGAAACAGGAGCCTTCTATTTCTGAGTGGAAACCAGAGTCTTCTATATCTGAGTGGAAGCCAGAGCCTTTCATTTCTGAGTGGAAACCGGAGCCTTCTATTTCTGAGTGAAAAAGGAGCCTTCTATTTCTTAGTGTAGATGGATAGATAGATAGTATGATTGATAGATAGATAAGTAGATAGATAGATAAATAGATAGATAGATAGATAGATAGATAGATATATGGATAGAGAAACAGATTGATAGAGAGGCAGACAGATGGATGGATAGATAGATAGATAGATAGATAGATAGATAGATAGATAGATAGATACATGGATAGGTAGATAGATAGATAGATAGATAGATAGATGGATAGATAGATAGATAGATAGATAGATAGATAGATAGATAGATAGATGGATGGGTATAATCCGCTGCATATGGTGGTGGCTTAGAGAAAGATACGCAGCAGCATGAGTACAGACTAAGAGACCGATAGCCAGACGATCCCATAAGTCCGTTGTCAAGACCCGAACGGCAAGAATTAATGACGGCTTTTAAGAGAAGCCTATTATGACGCTGTCGCATTTCAAGTGAGTTACGTCACGCATGGTCAGAGATCGTTGCGGTTCATTGGTCACCATCATAACTGGACAGTCGTTGATGCCCGCTGGGCTCCATCCGTGGTCAGTTAATGGCCATCTCTCGCGCAGGTGTTCGTCCATGGATGAACGACCGAATGAATGAACGACTCAGTCGACTCCGAGCGATCGAATGAACGAACCAGAATGCATGAAGGAACTGAACTCAAGAAAACACGCAAGGACGTAGATAAATAATATAGGCGCTGCATAAATGTTCGCGGACACATACATACATGCATAAATTTAATCTATGTTACATAATGTGCATGTATGCATACGTGAACGTATAAATAGGTCATGTGCACGACAATGTATTTCAGTAAATTAATTACTTACCTTTTCGACATAAACATACAACCAAAGACACTAAATGTTGGCATACTCTGAGGCAGATTGCGTATACTTTTTAATGCGCTACCGCCAAAGACATAGTTCCCTGCTAAATTGCTTCATAACAAAATGCAGTCATCTCGAACTTGAAGCGTGTAAGTAATTTTCAGACAGGAAAACATATTTATAGACTCTTAGGGGGGCGATCGCCACAATCGCCCCTCCCTTAGATCAGGCACTGACTGAATGCGCGAATTGGCGCAAGTATTTGTATATATATATATCAACTTAAAATTAATTTGCATTTTACACTAAGAAATAGAAGGCTCCTGTTTCCACTCAGAAATAGAAGGTTCTTGTTTCCACTCATAAATTGAAGACTCCTGTTTCCACTCATAAATTGATAAATAAATAAATAAATATATATATATATATTCCTATGTCCGAAAATTGCTTACAAGCTTAATTGATCACGTAGACTTGAAAAACTTCGAGAAAGCTTGCAAGAGTACAAATGCATCGAAAGAAAAAGTTTAGTGCATGCGTCTATCCAGGTGAATTCAGACCTTAATTAAAATTTTTTGAACCTAAGCAGTAATATCACAACTTGATCAGTTCAGATTTAGAAGCTTGTAAGTAGGTTGCAAAACTATATATAGGTCTATGCCTGTCGCTGTCACGTGAGTTTCCAATGCTCTATATAACCACGTAGCCTTGACAAGAAAACAATTTTCATTTTTCGAAACTGCGCTGAAACTCACCTTCGGTATATAGTAGAGTAAGCTCATAAAAGATTTTCCGTAGACGAATCCCGAGCCACCGTTCCAAAGGGATGTCTTGTCATAACCGGCAGAGAAGGGGCTCGTTCTGTGTAAGCCTAAAAGTTGATAGTTAGGCCTATATATGCAGGGTCGTGCAGACCTATAATTGCTCCCTGGTCTAGCATCAATCTGGCGCCCCCACAGTGTGAAAATAGTGCATTTTATGGAATAATAAGTTATTCCATCCTGAAATTTGCGCCCTTTCCACATTAGCGCGCTGGGCCACGGCCCCGTAGGCCCCCCCTTCGGTACGGTCCTGGGTTTATGGTAGACCTATGTCGACAGTGTCTGCTAGTTCATTGCTAACCCAAGTTTCTGTTGAAGCTAGGACATAAACTGAGACGATCGAGGTTTCTATGATTGTGCTTAAAATACTTCTGCAGTTCAAATGCAATACAGAAAACAGGCTGTCAACGTTGATCTGGATATAGGCCTATGTAGCCTAGCTAATGTTCTAGTCAGCAAAGGCTATAATCTGGGTCTAATTCAATTCAATTCATTTTTATTAGAGCCATTGAAAGCAGAATAGATAGGCCCTATAATGATTATTTACCATCAGTCAGCAGCAACAGGGAACCCGATATGGACAATAGTTCCGTTAGGTTGGACCACCAATAAGTTATTTATAACATCAAGGCAAATAAAATAGAGATAGAGACTTTAGAGTCAATTGTAAAACCTGTTGTTTACACACAGAGAAGAGAATTGTGCAAAAATAAATCTTAACTAGGTTCAGACTATACAATAGATCATTACTAGAAGAAAGCTAAACTAGACCAATGTTGAACGACCGAGATTCTATGCCAGAGCAAGATTCTATAAGCTCGTAATTAATGTGATTTGTCTGGATTTCTAGCCGTAGGTGGTCATCCGAGAGACGAACGTATACCATTTCCTCCTAAAGTTCATGCTGAAGTCAGTGTCTTGTGTTTCACCATCTTTACTTGCCTCATCGAAGAGCATCGAGTTCTATCAAGTGAGATACTGTTCATTCATTCAGGTAGATTGGACCGTCATCAGATCAGAGTCATCAGATTATCCTGTGAATTCACGAGCTAAGTATACCGTGTCACGAGTTCTAAAATACGAGGAGGTAATAAATGGGCTGGCTGTGTTTGCATTTCGGGTTCTCAGATATACTGTGTGCGAGTAAAATATCAGAGTCTTGTATTGCCAGTCCTAACCGGTAGTTGAGTAGTCTTACAACTGATTACTCTGCTGCAGCCCGAAGGTTGAGTGTGGTGCGGTGTCCGACTTTCCCTAGAGTCTTTGACTTCCATCCTCTCTTCTGTCCTCCATTCCTTCTGTCGTTCCTTCACTAAGTCGCGTTCTTTATCTTCCTTCCTTTCTTTATTTCCATCCGGCTTCCTTCGTTGTTTCTGTTTTCTTTCCTTTAGAATTGTTCCGTATTTAGTTTATTCCTTTTAGCCTATATTCATACTCACTTATGTTAGTATATATATATATATATATATATATATATATATATACATATACACATGCATATATATATATATGCATGTGTTTGTAGGCGTGCTGTATCATACTTGTACGCGTGTGTGTGCATGATATTCACGAGTGTTGCGCGATAAGAAATAGAGTAAAGCGGTCGTAGAGGGGTTGGGCCTCGATGCAGGGTTACACAATGTGGAAAGCAGCAGTAAGTTTCTGCCTTTTGACCAGATGACTTTTGATGACCTCTGTGGCCGTGCAGATTCTTCTCTTTTCTCTTCTGTGCTACACAATCCTTGCCATGTTCTAAGTTTTCTTTTGCCACCTTTAAAGATTGTTACATATTCACTCCGTCCTCGATCGCCCAATCGAGAGATCCCGCGCGCTGACGCTCTAACTCGATGTGGTTTTATCACTCGAATGCCATACAATTGAATCTATTTCTATTGTGAGTGTAACTAGGCCTAGTGTTGTTTGATTTCTATTTACTCTAGCTATGCATAGGATGTCTGTTGTGTAATTGCTTGCTATGATTATTTTATGAGTGTACATTATTTTACTCTAACTACTTTGAGGATGTCTAATTGTTGTATAATTGCTTGATATGTTTATTTTGAGAGTGAATATTGTTTTGAGCGTTCATATTATGATGTGCCCGCAGTGCGTTTGCAAGCGGTACATACATACTTACTTACTTACTTACTTACTTACGCGGCTGGATGACTGCAGTGGGCGACTGGGTTACAAGTGGGTTTGATATGTGATTGTCGAGTCAAGAATGACAGGGGTGAGGGATAGAGAGACAGACAGACGAAGACAGACAAGACAGACAGATAGAGACAGAGACAACGGATAGACCTGTTTATAATTAGATATGTCATTGTGCTTCTGATCATTTTTTATTACTTATGTTGAAAATAAGCAATAAATACTGACAACAAATTTGCATACTGCTTGGTGACTATCAATTCCAAAGTAGTTTTAAAAGTAGTTAACTACTTATGTGGTAGTTACCAAACTAGTTATAACTACTTGTCATCTCAAGTAGTTATATAGTAGTTATAACTAAATATTTTGAAAGTAGTTGGGAAGTAGTTTTAACTACTGGTCAAGTAGTTGGTGCCCATCACTGCAGCTTATAACATCTTGACTAACATCTTAATTAACAGTGAACCTTTACAAAAACTTAACAGTTCTTTCGCACCAGGCATGAATGACAGGACCTCTTGAATGACTGCAGACTTGTCGGTGTCCTGATCCCAACTGGAATCCCGTTTCATGTAGGTATATAAAAATTATAATCTAGAATCAACGACTGTGCTAAGGTTGAGCCTGCATATGCATATATGACGTGCCGTATATATATATATTATATATATATATATTATATATATATATGCAGAAGACTCTTTTGAAGGCTTGTCACGATCGGCGTCCATCGCTGCCCATATGGGTGCTTGGACCCCGAATCCAAAGATTTAGTCGAACTCTAAACATAATTTTCCTTCAATTCCGCGCACTCTGTATTCTACGCAAGTTAGCGCCATGAGTTATGAAAACAACCGCAGCACTTTACATGTCCTTTGCATCAGTATATGCTTGCTATAATATAAGGCATTTGTTTGCTTACATAGTATATATTCATTAATAAATGTCAATTGTATCATATATACATTATGTCAATTGTATTTTATATTTCTCACAATTATATGCTATATTATATTTCGTGTAATATGTATAAATAAAATAATATATAATTATATACATTTATATACACATTATATATTTATAGTTTATTTATATATTTATTAATTTATTAATTTATATATACATACATTATATAACTATTTGTGTATACTTTGAAGTCACAACATGCATAGCCCAATTTTTACTCCACAGTCCACACATACCATAGTGCAAATCTGTCTGCGCCATTAACATAATTAATCTTCATGATACTTCCCTAAAGAGAATATCGGTGAAGGGAGAATACAAGGAAGCATTTAACGCGTCGACTGCATGGGATAGCGCTGCAGAGAGTGCAATCGATGTCTTGGCACATAGAGCTGGTTGATCGATGATAATAAGGTCGGCCTCGTTCCATCCAATAATAAAATTATACGACCAACAAGCAACGACCCACTCCCGAGGATAGATCCACCCAATATCTGGAAACACTCTTCCGTCCCTGCAGCCACCACCTTCCATTCCTTCTTCTCTGCTTCCTATTCCCTCTTCATTTCCCTCTTTCTTCTTCATCCTCTCCATCTGTCGTTCCTTCATTCAGTCATATTCTTTTCTTTACTTCCTTCCTTCTTCCTTCACTTGTCTTTTTGTGCTTCCTTCATAGTCCTTGCTTCCCATTTCCGTTGATTCCTTCCATCTACAGGGGTTATTTTTCATATTCTCTTGAGATGATCCCGATACACGCATCCTCATTTCATAGCTTCCCTAGAATTATTGTGATGATGACACTGGTCGGTGTACTCTACTATACTCACTCCCTTCGTCTGGTGTTTCCACACACGTTGTACGCCTACACTCGGTCGGTGACTTCTGCAACTGCATTATAGTTTGGTTGAAACGTGAAAGCATTTTTCCGCTAATGTTAGATTACCCAAATGGAAGCATAACATTCACCCATAGGAAGAAGAGTTTCCATCCGCAGCTCATCAGTCTATTCGGTTTGTGTAATTCCAGACAAAAGCGCAAGTAATGGATAAAACAGCTCAGGAATTATTTACAAGACCATTGGCATGTTGTGTAATATGGCCAGACTGTACATATATAATATAACATCATATATATCCTATATGATATTATATATATAAATATATGCGTCTATTATCAAGGAGGCTGTCACACGTCAACTTGTGTAGCAGACTGTTAGGCGCTCATCTTGCAGTTGGACGAACGGATCTGAACCATAGTTTCAGCAGCAAGAAAACAAAGTTTAACTGAACATTATTTAGTTAAGAAGGGGTTAAAATGTATACATGCTGAATAATGAGCTATTATCTTTGATGTAGAATCATTAGTTTTGTTGCACACTAGAAATGCGTCGAATTAAGGAACACTTATCACAGAGTCGATTCTATTTGGGATAAACCCTTGTTCATAATAGTTATATAAGCACGTGGGTGACGCCAACTCACATTTACTGAGGTGGAATTGAGAACGAAATACGAGGGGCTTAATTGAGACTGTATTTTTTAAATATTAGAATTGACATCAAGTTGTAGCTCTATTGTAGGCTGCAGCAACAGGGTCGTGGATGCACTGCACAGCGTTACCACTGTCCTCTCCTTCTAAGAATATCAGAACAACGTAAAGAAACTCACGGCTAATAATCCTTGCCCTAGTGTTGGATACACTCGGATGTGCTGGATTAGCTCATTATTAACTGGATCCAGCACCATCGCAGTTGCTTCTCACCTCTAAACAATGCAGTGCAATGACTAATTGTCTACTTCAAAATAATGCGCTTCAAGAGTCCATGAATTTTCATTAATCAACACCAACCACATTGGCCAGAATGTAAGGGAATTATTCCTTTTTAGAAGTCCAATTCTTTATATATTGGTCGCATTTCCTCATATCGTGGTCGATAAATGTCAGGATAATATTTCGAAAACCCCTCTGCAAACGACTCCCAATGGTATCATATATCGCGGTCTCTGACCGTTCGGTCTGGATTCTACGATCGTAGCAGCGAACCGGTTGACACTTTCGTTATGTTTTAGGGGCGTAATATATTTAACCATTTTTATGCTCTTTTGGTCGTTGGGATTGGAAGCGAAACGCAGCAGGACAGAAATGTGAGTGTTTTATAAAAGGTAGAATTAGGTTAGTTTTTATTTTATAATTTGTTACTCATTTTTAATGATAACAATAATATAAATAACTCATTATTTTCAAGACACTAGGGCAAAATAACAATTATAATGATAACAATTATAATGATAACAATTATAATGATAACAATTATAATGATAACAATGATAATAATAATAATAATAATAATTATAATAATGAAATTAATAAGTCCATTCCAGACAACCAACATATTAGGTTTATTTTATAGTCCCTGAGGGATCGTATGTACCTCGGGGCATTACAAAATAATCATATGGTAGTAGTAGGGGAAGTAGCTGAAGTAGTATTATTATTAATAGTAATAATAATAATAATATATATATTTAATATAATATAATAGTAATAATAATAATAACAGTAATTATATACTTAATAATAACACCAAGAATAATATACCTCTGGAAGAAATTAACAATAATTGCTCTTATTATTATTCCCTATTATTTGTAATAAACAAGAAGGCGTAATTAAAATCGTCAAAGTTCGTCTGCTAAGGCTACAAATAATCTGTCTGGATATCGTGAATTTGCATCATTTGAAAATAGTATAATTCTAGTAACACTAGTGTCTGCTTGCGTTGTATACTGACCTTGCGTTTAAATATTGTGTCCTCGCATGAACGCTATTTCGAATGCAACTGAACATCTCGTTTCGTTTCCGATAACCTGATATGACGCCGCAATTTCCTGGCCACTCCTTCGACGGAAAACAAAATCGTTCACAGCTAGAATTGGTTTGACCTGAACTGAGCTGTGCATCACCTAACCTGTCCCTCAATAGGCACGCTTTTCGGCTGACCTGTGCATCACCAGACCCTATCCTTCAGTTGACCTATCCCTCATTTGACTGACCTGTTCCTCATTTCACATGTCCATCATCTACCTGCCCTTCAATTGAAATGCCTCCTATCTGTCCTTCGCTAGACCTGTCCTTCACCTGACCTGTCCTTCAATTTACATGCCATTGACTTAACTCAATGAGGCTTGGATACAAATGACCTTGCAAGTAAATTCTTGATCCTTGTTATGGACACAATTTCTAGTACAAAGCTTGAACTGTTCGGTTCCTCTGTGTTGAACAAATCCCTTCAAACAAATTCACCATTCTCGTGTAATTATTTACTATCAGCCAAAAACTCATCAAAGTCTGAAAACTTATCGTTCCCTCACCCGACAAAACCTTTCTAGATGGTTCTGCTGTTGTTGGTTTAACCACTGCGTCATTTAATCTATAATATCCAATTGAGTGAGGGATCCCTAATTATCTGCATTCTCCAATTCCATAGTCCATATGCTGATAAGAAGCCCTCGCCCACCCCAGGGCGGTACCGAGCTATAATTGCGCCCTGTGCCTAGCGTCAATCTGGCGCCCCCGCATTTTGAAAATAGTGCATTTTATCAAATAATAAGTTATTCCATCCTGAAATTTCCGCCCTGGGTCACGGCCCCGTTGCCCCCTAGGTACGACCCTAGGTCCACCCTAACGACCTATCAAATTGCAGACCCATCTCAACCTTTATCCAGAATTTCTCAACAAGAGGTCATGAACTACATACAGAGTCGCCTGTAAAATCTTTCCTTTCAGTTATCTATATCAAGCGATGTGACGACAACACTTGCTGTTCACAATTATATTATATTTTCGTTTATTGCTAACTGCTGAAAAACCGCAGCAGTTAACAATCGATCAGAAGTAATAAATAGAAACGATAAACTGTAGGCATCGTCTGTTCTTTGGATAAGGGTACACAGGCAGCATGTTTGTTCTGCTCTTTGGTAACCGTAACCATAACCATAACCAATTGCTTTTATTGAATAGCTGACAATCAACAAAGATTATTAGCCTACTGTTTATAATTCTCAAGGTTGGCGCAACTGCCCCTTTGCCCCACCTCGAGGTTAGAGACGCTAATGGCCCTGTCCTCTGACGGCCTGACCTTCACCAATCGTGTCCTTCTCACGACTAGTCCTCTGTCTTCGTCTGATTGTTGCGTTGACCTATTTCCTGTAACCTGAGCGTAGCCTCAGTAGTTATAAAACGCGCTATCTGGGACAATTGACCATAACATAGCTCAAAATCACCCACCTAATAGGTTGCCAAAACGTATTTTTCACCTATAACAAGGTTAAAAATAACCAATTCCTACACAAACCTAAACCCCTAGGTCAAACATCAACCAACAGACTAAGAAAAGCGCCAGGAAATTTTCAATAGTTTCGATGATGAGCCACAATTCATGCACAAAGCCCCCGGTCAAAACGTCCGCCAATAGGTCAAAAGTCACGGGAATTTCCAATAGTTTCGATGATGAGTCATCACGTGACCACCAAGTCTTCCTTATCAACCCAGGAATTAAATGACTCAGGATAACCAAGCCATTTCACCAGCGACTTGTTTCCCCGTTTCCTAATAACTTTTTCTATTCTAAATATTTCTTGAGTAGTCTTCTGTAGCTCCTGTTTGTAAAATGAGCCCTGTATTTCCTCACCATTATAATCAGTGATCTTATAAGTTGGTGGATCCGTGTATTGAATCTTTGAAATTGTGAAGAACTCTTCCGTCCATCTCGGTGTAAAACCTTTTTCAAAGATGTTCTTCTTCGGTATTCCAACTTTATCACCGATCGAAAACCTGGGTATAATAGGTTCCGAGATCTCATCACCGTATAAGTTCATCCAAACTACCTTTTCATTCATTTTCAAACTAGCATTAGAGGGTGTCATTTTAATGGAAGAATGCCTAGTTTCATTATAATTACTAACCATTTCATCCAACACATCGATATATCGTCTAGTTGAATTTGCTGTAAAATACTTAAACGTTTTTTCACGCATTGTTCTATTCCAACGCTCAACAACGTACGACTTTTCGTTCTTTCGTTTTCGTTCTTCGTAGAATACAACTCGACTAATTTCTTAACGTCTTTAGTATAAAATTCTTTACCATTATCCACCCAAACCTTGTCTGGTCTTCTACCGCTCTCAAATATTTTCACGAAGCCACTAGCCGTAGATTTTCCACTCTTATCATTTAATGGTACAATCCAACCGTACTTGGAAAACACATCTATTACGGTTAGTAAGTATTTCACGCCATCGTTATCTTTAGCGAAACTCTGCATATCGACTAAACCAGCAGCCCATATTTCATCTATTCCACCAACGTACACCTTCCTCTTCCTAAAACGTCTTACTACGGATTTATGCAACTCCTGAGCTAGTTCATCAGTCCATTGTAATTTTAGGCTTTTTTTAAACCTAACCCGAGACTAGCTTTGGTAGATAATATAGGTTTGACAAGACTTCTTTCCATTCGCTCTCGTAAGCTAGGATTAGGAATATTATTCAATTCATTAACCATCGTTCTATCGGCGACATTCCTAGAAGCTGTATCCGAGTGCTGGTCGTAAGCTAAATCGTGATGATATGCAGTGTTGTCGACTCTATTGACGGGCTTCGTCCAATCCTTAGGAGTTCCATCGGAATTCAACCTCAAATCAAGTCTAGTACCAGGACCAGTAAAAGAATGTCCCGGCAATGCATCTCACCTGGATATTTAGCCCACGGCAGCTTAATACCGCTGGTAACCGAATTTAAAGATCCAACTAAATCACCACCTAGAAGACTTCACGAATTGTGTCTTTGTCTTTCCAAATATATCACATGTTTGCCTCTAGGCATTGACCTTCCGTTCTTAGTCACGACATTCTGGATATTTTTAGTTTCAGTACGAGTTTTACACTTTACGCAATACATCCTTTTAAAATACAATTAGATATATTTAAAATGGAAGTCAAAGATTTATCGTGGAACGACGTATTATCTAAGAGATTCAATAATCCTCTTTTACCTAGAAGTATAGGAGTGTTAATCGTAGGAAAGTCTGGATGCGGTAAGACGACTTTATTGTTGAGCCTACTTCTAAGACCGGGATGGCTAGACTACGACAATCTGCAAGTATTCGGATGATCTCTCTTTCAACCAGAGTATAAAATACTCAAGCAAGCATTTGAAGAAAAAATATCGAGGGAATCCATCATCGGGCTATTCAATTGCCAAGACGAGACCATGAGACTAAATGTTCCGCCGGCCTTAGTAGTTGAGGCAATGGCTAAACACTTGTATAAATAATCTGATATCTGCTATAAGTTTTTCGAATCATCGGAAGATGTGCCAGACCCGAGAGACTTGAATCGTGTTGATTTTCGATGATTTCGAGTTAGAAAAGCAAAACAAATGTGAGACCTACTACATCCGGGGAAGGCATAGTAACGTTGATTGCTTCTACCTCGCTCAAAATTATTTCAAACTACCTAGACAGACGATCAGAGAGAATGCAAACTTTATCTGCTTGTTTCCTTAAGACCAGACTACACCGAAAGGATCGCTCGTTACACAGAGCCAAAGTCATCGTTTTACATATTATTGAGTGATAAGAGATCGCAAATAAGGACTCGATTCAATCCGATGATTCAGTTCGATAAAGATAAAAAGCACGACATGGCTCTTGTCAATCTGGAAACATTTTTCATTCCCATACATCGATGAGACTAACAACAACTTTTCGTATTCGCCGAATGGTGGAGGTATGTGGGTTACTATAACCATTCCCGAAGGCTACTATGAAATTACAGATATTAACGAATACGTCCAGAGAATCATGAAAGAAAACTAGCATTATAATATGGTTAACGAAGAATACGATATTAAGATAGAAGCAAACAGCAGTACGTTAAAGACTGTACATATAGTGCATGTAGTGGAGAATTACATGGTTGATTTTTGGGCGTTGAGCTCTAGCGGAAAAGTCCTCGGTTTCGATAGACGGCGTTATTCAGCAGGGCACCAAGAATCGAAGAATATAGTGAACATAATGAGTTTCAGTAATCTGAGAGTAACGAGCGATATCATCGCGGCTTCCTATAGTAACGGAACGACTGATACTATAATTTATTCCTTTTTCCCGAATGTAGAGCCCGGCTAGAAGATTATCGAAATGCCTAGGAATTTGCTATATCTTCCAATCACCCTATCCACGATTTCGACGATGGAAACTTTTCTCATAGACCAAAATGGCCAAATAATTAATCTAGGAGGTGAGGAATTAGCGCTGAGGTTTCATGTAAGAGAGGCTTACAAGTTTTTATAGTTTTATATAAAATGAGTCGATACACAAATGTCAAAGTTAATATTTCGGAAGGGCAAAAAGACAAAATCAAATGATCTCTACAAGCGGGAACCGGCGTTAGCATTGGATTAAAGCACAACGATTTAAATGGAGCCCACGTTTTAGCTCTTACACAGGCGCAGGTTAACAAGTTAGCTAAGGCGTATCAGGGTGAAAAAGGCGCGACTATCAAAATGAGTAAAACGCAATTGATGCATAATGCCAAAGTCGAAGGTGACTTTATCAGTGCTATTTTACCGTTTCTAACAACTGCGGGTAAATTTCTGCTTTCGAGCGTGTAACCGAGCTTAGCAACGGGCGCATTAACAGGAATAGGTGCAGCGGCCGGATCAAAAGTCATAGACAAAGTCACCGGATCGGGTGGTGCAATATATGTCAATAGTCGAGGTAAAAACTACAAGATAGTGCAACAAGGGCATGGTCTTTACCTGAAGCCATGGCAAGGTTCTGGACTCGGTGTGGGAGAAGATCTGTATCTGAAAACAGGCTCTGGATTCGTAAACGGCGAAGGACTTATCCTTGGACCAGATTCACCTTTTAAAAACATTCCACTTCTCGGACTGTTACTATAATTGTTTTTCTTATCTCAGCTTAAATAAAGAGTCATTCTAATATAAAATGAAACCCAAAATTGAAAAATCTACGAGAACACAACCCAGATCCGTCACGTGGAAGGCGTGTGAAGGTATGTGGGATGTCAAGTATAGACCGCAAAGACAAATGGGTGGCTTAAGATGGGAGTTTTTTGCTCAGTCTACAATAACTATTCACTCTCATGAGACGTTTGTTTAACCGTTAGGCTTAGGTGTCCAAATGACGAAAGGATCGTGTAAAGTTTCGCTCCATCCGGAATTGATAGAAGCGGGTTGCCGCCTGCTAAGCGATACCGTTACAGGAGTCATGGAAGAAATTTTACTCGATATTAAGAATTTTAGAGATCTTGGAGCTGTCACCATAAACGAAGGAGACTCATTATGTTATGTCGATTACCGCGTCAACGAATAAACTTGAATTCCATTTTAAAAATATTCCTCGATATTATAAAATGGAATTGAACAAAGCAAACACCTATCGCCTTCAGAAAATATCTGAAACTCAACAGGAAATCTTGCGAGAACGCGAAAAGGGAGAAATAATCTGTACAAAATATCAAAAGAGTGTTAAAGTAGCCGATGCGTTGGGGGGTTTGTTTGCCCGTATATCTTCTGGACTCGTTGTATTAGGCGTAACTTTTCTAAGTACCGTCGTAGCCGCACCAGCTGCAACAGTCGTGGTAGCTTTATCCGCTGGAGCTGGGGCATTGTGTTTGATAGGAAACAAAATCCACCGAATATTATCGCTGCGGCAAGAAAAACATGCAAAGATCAGGACTATGGCCGAAGGGAAACTCAATTCGATCAGCGACCTTGTTTCGAAAGCATTAGATGATAATAATATCTCACACACGGAATATTCTGTTATTTTAAGCGAATTCGAGAAATTTAATCAGATGAAGGAAGAGGCTAGGAGTAAAACCAATGTCAACATACATGAAGCAACAAAACAGTCGTTCCTTATGCAAAACGAATTGAATACAAAGTGAACGTAAATTTACGTTTTACGTTTTATGTTTTGTTTTACGTTTAAATATTTTGTTTCCAAGTTAAAAATGTCGTTTCTAAAAATCAAAGACCCAGCCTAACGTGATTTTATCGTTGAGAACTTTCTCAAGACGAAGCAAAATATTAGACAAGACTCGTTATCCGAGAAAATAGGGGACATTGGACCTCAGCGGGATTTGATAAAGGCGTACAAACCGATAATCAACTCGCAGTCTGGAATATCCAGAGAATTAGGTGCTATAAAAGAGAACTCTATGGCAACAACTGCCGCGCTTCCAGCATTGGCAGCATCGATATCGACATCGTTGAAAATGATTCAATTCTCCCAATATCCATCGATAGAAGTGTTCGAGGACGATCCCGTTTCGGATATTAGAATTTTGGAATTAGGTGATTTAGCAATAAAATATTTAAGAGAATACGCTACAAACAAGAAGTCGACGGATACGACCTTCGGAATATACTTTAAAGATGGTCGATGTCACATCGGGGACAGCCCTATCACGATCGAAGGTGATGATATAACTCTCTGAGATGTTACCTATAAGGGAACTCCGGGACTTAGGGAGTTATTGACAATGGCAAAACCAGACAAGACGATATACGACATAAACGATCTCCCAAATATAGGGAAATCATTAAGCTGATATGAGAAAGGAGGTTCTCAACGGGCGAAGGAGTCATAGTTCTTCCGCAAGATCCTAATGCTCTAGTGGATATGTTAACTCTTCGATTCGCTAGCTTCAAAACGGGAAGTACAGGATTAAGAAACGAGATAGTCGGTATCTGCGATGAGTTACTTCGACAAAATGCGATAAATGCGTTAGAGTATAAAAATTTAATGATACAATTATAAAATGATTGTCGTAACTAAGAGAAGATTTACTAAAAGATACGTCGTAGGAGGCGCTGGAATATTTGATACGATATCAGGATTTTTCAAAAGAATGTTATCTTCGAATGCGGCGAGACAGGTAGCAACAATCACATGGGAAAGACGCTGCAACGGAGCTTGGAAAAAAGGCTATAGATGTTGGTAAGACCGTTGCTATCAATGCTGGAAAGCGATTGGTGGATAAAGCAGCGGAAAAGATGTTTAATCCACCACCGCCGCAATCAGCCGTACTCAGTCAACAGAGCAAGGACGCGTTAAAGAGTTTAATATCCTCCGATGGAAATACAACACTTAGTCTAGGTAGCGAGGAGGAGTTAAAGGATTTAACATCTCCCCATGGAAATATGAATATAAATAATTTACTATCCGGTAACGGTAGCGCCGTGTCGATCCAAGACCTGGTGCGTGGATCTGGAATGAAGTTGGCTTAAAATATTTTATTGCTATATTTAAAAAATGCAGTCAGATATTCTAAGATTTACTGAAAATACTATTATAGACGAGAGAGTTGGAAGATACGAATGGCACGAGTACGAGCCGGCAGCGGAGACGAATCTGAACAGCTCTGGGGAAATTCGCATAAATATCGAACTTTTCGATATTTTCAGCCACCCCTCCGAGTCATACCTGCTTTTCGATGGTAGACTGAGTAAAGCAGACGGAACAGATCACGCTAATGCCGATGCTGTGGCTATTACCGACAACGGACTCATGCATCTTTTCAGCCAAATATCGTATTCCCTGTCGACTCAAGACATCGAAAGCGTGTTTCATCTGGGGTAAGCCACAAATATGCTAGGCCTATTGAAATATCCCAACGACTTCGCTCTCGCACAAGGACTTAACCTATTATGGACAAAAGACACAGTCGCGACTGCCGTTATAGCCGACAACTCTGGATTCGCGATCAGACAGGCATATCTCATTCAAACTAACTGCCAAGGGCAAATTTAGCTTCATAGTACCTCTGAAGCACATTTTTGGATTCTGTGAGGATTACGATAAGGTAGTCTACGGCATGAAGCAGACTTTGACGCTCGTTCGCAAATCCGACGACGACGCCGTCTTCAGGTTGGCCACTGCAGGCGGCTGGCAAAGTCAACATCAATAAAATTTCGTGGTTTATGCTTCATGTCATTGCGGCCGACATGGAAAGAATTCAACTGTATAATACGATCGATTCAAAGGCAATTATTACCAGGCGCCTATCGAGCTCGTCTTTGCGAAACCGATCTACCACATTCAGTTGGCGACGTAGCGCAAGAACATCACCAGAGAATCCGTGGTATGTTATCGTTGGATTTCAAACGAATCGAAGCCTTAGTCAAGAAGCTAATCCATCAATTTTCGATCATTGCGATATTAATAACATGTATGTGATGATGAACCAAGAAAGATACCCAGCGGTCGATTACAACCTATCATTCCCGAATCAGCAATTTTCTAGAGCTTACAGAGGTGCCGCGACCTTTAGGGAGAAATTCTATGGGATGAGCCAACTCGTGACTCAGAGCAACATTACGCCGCTGATTACAAATATTTATATCCGCTGTTCGTTTTCGATGTAAGTAAACAATCAGGGCGGTTACTGTCATCTGTCGCAGACATCCAGATCAAGGCTACTTTCAATGCTGCGGTGCCGCTTGGAACGGAAGTTTATGCAGTTGTCATTTCAGATAAATTGCTAAACTTCCAATCAGACGGTCGGAAGTTGAGCGTTGTATATTAAAGAAAATATTTTCTATTATAAAAAACATGAAACTCTCGCAACTGAAATCGCTAATGAAGGAACCCAGTATAAAAGGCGCAAGATTTATGAACAAGCCGGATATGTTAAGGATACTCGTTGAGAAAGGTGTTTTACCGGAATTAAAACTGCCAGAAGAGAAGGTGCCGGTGAAGGAGAAAAATGAAGTACTACCCAGATACGAATATCTAAAAACGATTCGTAATAATCGATAAGCGTTGAAATCTTTGACAGAGATACAAACGAAACCACCACTTACCCATCGTTGTATAAGGCAAGTATGGCGTTAAAAATCGGCACGAACACGATACAGGATAACAACGGTAAAGTGTGGAGAAATAGATACGAGATCCGTGTGTTGACATAAAGTTTTATCCTGGCTAATAAAAAATGGACACTCGTAAATTTATAGATTTCGAAACTTTGGAAGAAGACGTAGTTTTACACAGTTAAAACGAAGCAATATCTGTACGGTACAGTAGGCTATTTCTGCCTGATTACGGTAGAGGCGCCGGATGAGACGGAATGTTGCATGAGTGTATTTGAGGCGCCATTGCTCGACAAGTTGCAAACGAATAAAGAGAACAAGACATTTACTTTTACAAAAACGAGGATAGAAACGGAACCGGGTTACATCTCGTCGTATATCGTGGTATCCGGAGATAGCGAAGTTGTTGAACTCGTGGTTTAAATTTTCAATGATGTTTCTCATTGAAAATTTTAGTCATCGTACACGAATAACTGCATCACGCTTAATCCTGGCTTCCCCGGTTCAACCTCGAAGCAAGCTAACTTATAGGTCTGATATTTTCCAACTGAATCGATTAAGAATTCTTGGTAAGTATTTCCTAAATAAGTGTTATTAGGCGACGTGTAAATAACAAGCTCTTGTCCTTCATAATTGTATGCGAGTATCCGCCACTTGGAAATCCTTTCGGTGTTTTTATTTCTCCCCCTCAAGCCGATCTTCCAGATTCTCACTGCGGTTGGACACTTGATAGATATCTACGTGGGAAAGATAGCGTGAATCTCAGGCACCCATTCTCCTTCATCTTTGAATGCATGTAAGGCTTTGTTATTCGTAGATGAAGCACTGGCGTTCGCTTGAAAACCATAATTAATAGTGTCCGAAGTTAACCTCGGCACGTAACCGACGTGACATTTTCCTCCTTGTGTGAGATCGGCCAGCGTTGGTTTCCACTGTAGCATGCAGACGGCAGCTGTTTCAGCACCAGGACTCGTAGATATAACATGAAATTTCCAATACGTGTAATTAGACGACGCGGGAAATGTAAACTCCTTTAAATACATAAAACGGAGGGTATCCCCCCTTAAAGAGGTTAGAATATCTGTAAATACTATTCCATCGTTACTAGCTTGAACCTTCCAACGAACAATATATTCGTTATCAGAACGGCCTGCAACGATATAAAATCCTGACATTGACAGAGGAATGTGTTACATCGTCTGTATCCAAACATTTGCGGTTGTTTCAGAGACAAAAATGTCGGGGTAGTGAGAAACGTTTTGAAAAGCCCTCCACGGACCGAATTCATGGCCAAGCACACTGCGAAAACTGCTAGCACTAGCTTCGTAAGTTAAACCGCTTATTATCGTTGTATCAGAAGTCATGGTTGGAGCCGCTGTTACGAATGCTCTCAGATAATCGCTGGCAGAATTATTCGTTATCGCCTGGTTGACTAAGGCTTCGACTTGTCCAAAGCTCGCAGCCTGGCTGGCTAAGACTGGTGAATGAATATCAGTCGGTAAAACTTTTATCGAGTTGCTGCTCATTTCCAAATCACCCTCCATTGCGTTCGTTCCATCTCTTTTTAGAAATGTATTACTCGCTTGAGATAGAGTAATACCTCCAGAAATTATTCTTTGAGTTGATCCAGTATCGGTTCGTCCAAATTTATCAAAAGGCATCTTTACATATATATATATATATATTATTTAATACAATTCGTTTACGACTTCTTGAAATTTACATCCATCGTTGATCGTCTTCTTCAATACATACATACATAAATGACCGCAATACACTTCACCGTTAGGTTGTATTCGTTCGCTGTTGTAGAATAGCGGTCTTTGTAGATAGTTTATCAATTCCGTAGGTGGAGGTAGTCCATAACTGTCGAAATAAATCTTATCATTGGCGCGCTTGATCCAACACGTCCAATGAGTTCCTTTACCGTCAGAATCATCGAGATTAACGATGCCGCACTCGTTCGCTCTCGGCCTCTTCGGCAACTCGTCCCTTAGAAAAACTTCTCTGAAATTATTTTTATTAAGTTTCCTCGCCGCTTCGATTAGAGCAACGTTCGACAAAGCAATAGTAGGTAGCGTTACGCCTTCGACATCGATTAGTCTAGTGTTCATTTTATATTAGTGAATAATGTCCATATGCTAAAGTGTGGATTCCATCTTGCTGAATCACTCGTTTATCATATTCCGCTTAGAGGGCTACCTTGTTGACTTCTTCGGTGTAGATATCGTGAAGATGCGACCGAATGACATTCATCTTTCTCAATTGTTCTCTCTTGGTGAACATGCAGTCTCTGTAATCTTCGTGAGGGATTGATTTCTTAACGACATTCTTCCTGACACTTTTGCATTTCTTGTGGTCTACTCCAGCCATCTTGTACGAATACAGTTTCGATCTTAAGCCTACAAACTCTTGGATTTGTTTACCAGCTGCTTCATCTTTGAACATGCCAATGACCTTTTTATTGATGCCAGTTTCTGTACCAGAGGGATGGTCTTTAGGATAGTCGCTAGTGTCGAACCTACTTCTGATGTCGGGTGCTATATCGGCATAGAAGTCGTCGGTCTTAATTTCATAGGCCAAAGAATCCGTATCTGTGAAAAGTAACTTTGCTCTATCTTCAAACTTTTTCTTGATGTAATTATAATGAAAATCGTACATTATAGTTTTACTCAAGTCTAAAATACACATACCAAGATATATAGGCTTGTTGTAACATAGCTTCGTCCGTTTTATGTGAACGGCGATTGGGTTTTCGTCAAAAATAGTTCGAGTGTCGTAACTCGTTCTCGCTGCTAGCTTGAGGGCTTGCTTCTCGGTGCAAACCAATTTTATATCTACACGATTCTCAATAATCTCGGACGTCTTACCAAACACACAATTGTTCATTAGTTTGAAAAAGTCTATTTCGAAATCTTTGGTGGCTCTGGTCCTCAGATTAGTATTTAGATCTATATACTTTTTCAGCCAAGCACTTTCTTCAAATTTAATTCCGCGATGAATTTTCAGTATCTTCAAACCCAAACTTTCATACTGCTTTAAATTTTCGTAATGGACTATATACTTTACTTTATTACACAGGTTTGGAATGAGTTTTGACACATCCGATTCTTTAGCTTTTACACTCTCAGGAGCAAGAGGATAGTCTTTGTGAAGATCGTGCAATTCTCTAGGATATTCCAAATCGACTTCTAATATACATGGCGAAGATCTCCAATCGTTTAGCTCATCGTTACCCATCCACTGGAACCCATGAGTTGGTAGATTCTTACACATTGCCCATCCGTACAGGTTGTTCGCGTCCAAATAGGTTAGGAACAATGAAGGTTTGCTGCTGTCAAACATAGACATGTACTTATTGTTTGCCTGTCCATAACGGTGTGAAACGGTGCTAACACCTCCCCTTATCCCATGCTTAACCATTAGTATCATATCATAATCGCTCAACAACTCCAACTTTACTCCTGTCAACTTCATTGAGGCGTCCCAAGCAAGACCTGGCGAAGTATAATACCAGGCGGGATCTAGGCCATAGTTCTCACTGCATGCATCGCTAAAATTCTCAGATATATCAGCAAGCAGGAGAACATCAGTCACATTATATAAATCGTGGTATTCTCTCAACGTCTTGAATCCGAATTCTTTCCATACCATCTGTGCATGGTTGTAATCTTCGACACTAATACCTGAGTCGTTAAGTATTGAGTAGAATGCTGACTTTGGTGGTAGTTCTGTTTCGTTCCGTCGATCGACGGAATCAACATAATCGTAAGGATATAATCCTTTTCTCAGCAAGAGATCGAGCTGATTACCAGAATAGTGCTTGCTTATATTCCTACACTGATCTTTGCTCAGGTTCTTCGATAAAGCGTCGAGACTCGATGCCATGAATCTAAAACTATCGATGAAACGTAATTCTCGTTTAACTAATATTTCCTTATTTTCTTCATTCGTAAATTTATCGACTACGACTTCTCTGCTAAACGAGATATACTTTTCTATGTTGTTAGGAATGCAGCTAATCTTTTCGTTATCATCACCTCGTAATTTCTTTACGAATAGATGACTGTCGTAACCGGATAGATTATGGAACAATATTGGGAAACACTTGGGACCTATATAATTTAGATTACAATTATTATGAGCGGCGCCTCTATATTTGCCAGTTAAATGACAATGGTCTCTAACTCGATCTTTACCCAGTTCGCCTTCGCATATGTGACAAACGATAGCGGAATCGAATAGCGCCTATTCTTTCTTTCCGAATATCATTCTCTTTGAAAATTTAAATCGATCATAAACATCTTTTCTATTATCTCTAAGAGTGTTTACGAATATCTGAGCTACATCATCGTCTTCGCTCTTTGCTGTGATGGTTATGGGAGCTCATGAATATAGTCATCCTCAAAACATTTTATATAATAGCAGAAGGAACTTGGGACATGTTTTTGATATCTGTTGGTGTAAGACATGCTGGGATCTGGTTGACAAGTGTCTATAGGTTTAATGAAAGATTCGAAATCGGCGTACACGACAAAGGGAACTTTCATCTTTCTATCATAATTTTTTAAATCCAACATAGTTCCTGGTTCTGGAAGTTCTATCTTTTGAGCGGTGTGTTGGGAACAATACTCGGTGTGTTTTTTAATGACTCTAGCTCTCTATATCCTAGCAAACACCGCTTACAATATTGCATCGAAGTGTGTGAGTTTGCGTTATGAACCGCCATCAATCTGTTGAAGTTCTTTATCCAACAATAATGCTTCTTCTGTTCGTCAGAAATGAGTAATAGGTCTACACTGATATCGCTCTCGTGCTTCGATAAATATAGTGGGAATAGGTAAACATCTTCCTCATGACCAAAAACATTAATACTAATATTATTATTTCTCTCAAACTTACTTATCATATTAGCATCAGCTGCGACTGGGAATTCAATGCTGGACCAATCAAGTTCCTCAGACTGCTTGATTAATTCTTCGTTATTCTTTCCGGATGTTCCTCAACGGGGTTTAAAGCTCTCGTTACACACCACTTGAAACATTCTTCGTCTTCGTTCTTCATATTAACAATAGCCTTTTTACTCGCTAGGCATTTCGGTAGTGGAATGTAAGAACTACCCTTCAGCGGTTTATAAACGACCGTGTGGATTTCTAATTTTTGAACCGCTCTAAGTCTCCAGTTACAACCACGCATCTGGAAGGCAGCCATTGATTCTAACATTTTATCTGTCGCGTTGTTATAAATTTAGCTCGTGTCGGTGGAGTCTAAAATCACCTCAGTTTTTTTAAACGAACGGAAAATCCTCGGTATCTACTTGCCCGGATTTCATTTCAACATGCTCCATTGTGCAGGTGAGGACAAAGTTGACCTTAGTCTGTCGATTTCTAGACAAAAGGTCTTCCAGTTGTGGTTGAGCTGCTTTGAGAAAGAATGTGGCGTCAATTCCGTTTGCGCCTTCGACCGTGTATTGTTTCGTGAAGCCCTTGATAGCTGCGGCCGTCTCTTTTATTTCGCGTGTTTTCATAAGAATTTTACTGAATATAGAATTCACATTGGCTTTCAGTGCTTCTATCTTCTCATTCACCTTTGTCTTTGTTTCTTCAGGCATGTACCCTTCAATCCACTTTGCGAGCGCATTAATCCCTGACTTTTTATTATCAAGGACTTTTCGTATAGCTGAGACCGGTACGGGAGCGAGTGTTGGGATTCCAATCTTGGGAACGGGTGCGTCCAGCCAACTAGCATTGGATGAGATTGGCGCAAAATGTGAGGGGATGAGTGTTTGAGACACATTAGCTTCAATTTTAGAAGTCAAATCCGCTTTACGCAGTCTCGTATAACCAACCATACCTTTCTGTTTCGCAATTTTTCTTAGTTCGATCACAGTCTGCTTCGAGTATTCCATTTTATATTGGAGTGGCATTCCTTTAAGTGGAAGTGAGAAAATATTTTCATCCATTTTATATATGAAAGAATTTTTGTTTGTTTATGGAACAATGACTCATCGTCGAAACTGCTGATTCATCATCGAAACTATTGGAAATTCCCATGACTTTTGACCTATTGGCGGACGTTTCGACCAGGGGCTTTAGTTTGTGCATGAATTGTGGCTCATCATCGAAACTATTGGAAATTTCCTGGCGTATTTCTTAGTCTGTTGGTTAATGTTTGACCTAGGGGTTTAGGTTTGTGTAGGAATTGGTTATTTTTAACCTGGTTATAGGTTAAAAATACGTTTTGACAACCTATTAGGTGGGTGATTTTTAGCTATGTTATGGTCAATTGTCCCAGATAGCGCGTTTTTTAACTACTAGCCTCGCCTCGATTGACCTTAACTTGACTTCTCCTCAGTTAGAAACAACAACTGACGCTGCCATATTGAATCATCTTCGTCTGAAAGTGTGGAGATGCTAGAATAGATAATCATATTCAAGCAACTGTCAAATGGAATAATGTTCCTTGTACAACGGACGTAGACTTCCTTTGCTTTCATTAGACCCACTCTATGGAACAAGGCTCACTCGTCGCTTCATGCTGTGGGCCTCCCTGCATCCTTTTTCACAGCGAGAACGCCTCTGATTTGCGAGCACTGGATTTTCGCTATATAAAGTTAGATGTAATGCAATACTCTAACGGAGGATTTCAATCAGCTTTGTTATCATAACATTCAATGGTTATCTATTCCATCCAACCTATAATGCAACCTATTCCATGTGTGCGTTTTAGAAATTAATCTTACTAATACTAACTGGCTGAATGACCCACTGAACCACTGACTGACCGACCGACTGACTGAGTTGACTGACTGACTGACCTACCGACTGACACCTGACTCCTCCATCCAACCACGTTACCATTTACCCGTGCACACACTCACTCACTCTTTTGCTCTTTCCTTCTTTCGCCCACGCACTCACTCACCCTCTCATCTGCTTACACCAGACCCATTTAGAGTCATTCACAAAGGCAACCACCAAATGAAATATACACCACTTACCCAACGATTCATTAGCTCTCTCCATTACTTACAACATACTCTCTGTTACGTGCTCAAGCACCCTACTCCCCAACTCACCTCTCTTATTCACTCAGTCAGTCTCCAGCGGAATTTCGTTACTTACGTTGTTCGTGACAATCGTCACGACGTCCATTCACCTAACGCAACGGAATCGAGGTCAACGGTAAAAATACTTGATCGAAGGAATTCTGCAGAAGTGGACTAATGGATGGCTAGATAGATTGATGGATACATCCATACATGCCTAATTGCCTATTAATAGCAGTGTTATAGCACACACAAATG